>WNWU01013574.1:242868-256650 GCA_012654045.1 Ptyas mucosa
TGGACTTCAACTCCCAGAATTCCCCAGCCAGCTTGGCTGGCTGGGGAATTCTGGGAGTTGAAGTCCATACAACTTAACAGCTGCCAATGTGGAGAAGCACTTGGTGCTCATTCAAAGTAAAGTGTTCCTTTATCATATTTCTGTCAATCACAAACTTCTATCCATTCATCTGGCTTTTTACAATTTCCTAGAGAAGGTTGAGCAAAACTACATCTGCTTTTCCTATGCTATCTGTTAACATTTTGACATCTTCATCGAGCAGATGATCTGCTGGGTTTTTTCCTCTTTTTCCTTTTATTGAATATTTAGAGGACTTCCTTTTTCTTATTCTTAGCATCCTTTGCTAACTTTAGCTCATCCTGAACTCTTAGTTTCATGACAGGTCTATCGTTCCAAGCTCTCTCTAGGAATTTCTAGTGTTTTACAAAGTTTGTATCTCAGTAGATGAAGAAATTATTAAGATTAAAGAGGCCTTTGTTGTTCTTTAAATCATCTGTGAATTCAGTTAAATTGATATTTATAGCCCACATCAATTCTGAAAGGTTTGAGGAAGATACAACTCAAGTCTATTCCTTGGTTGAACAAGTAATGGTCACACCAGCTGGCTTTCCCAATTTTGGTAATTTCTAAATATATAGACTTCAACTCCCAGAATTCCACAGCCAGCATTGACGTTGCTAAGAATTTTGGGAGTTGAAGTTCACTCAGTTTCAAATTGCCAAGGTTGAATCAGTATTTGTACTATTATTTGCATTGCCACATGTTTTGATGCAGATTTTTTTCAGCAAGATTCTCAAATTCATTAATTTGGAATTCTCAGCTGGAATGGATATTTTTAACCTCCGGTGCTACTCCTTCTTCTTTTTTGTTTCTGTTCTGTTTGGACAAATCTTATCCTTCAGTTTCTGTTTTGCACTTAGGACAATCATGATTAGTAATTTCGTCCTACCACCCACTCACCTCCTTGATTGGACAATTTCTGAGTGATATAATCCCTTTTGCGAAAGACAGAAAAAGAGGGAAACGCAAGCAGCATCCTTAGTTTATAATGCCCCTTTTAGGATTGCTTTTACTGCAATCCTAAAGTGAACTTGCTGCTCTATCAAAGTGTGCCTTGTTCCTTACCGAAAAGACCTCTGCATCTTTTATTCCACTTCTAAGATGCAGCAGGATAGTGGCATTTCAGAGCATGGTATAACTTTGACTGCAGATCAAAGCGGCAGCTTTCTGCTGATGCTTTCTCCCTTGCAATTCCACAGGTGCGAGAGTTGGAGGCGGAATTGGACGCTGAGAGGAAGCAAAGGGCCCAAGCGCTTGCTGCCCGGAAGAAGTTGGAGATGGATCTTCAGGAAGCCCAGGCACAATTGGATGCAACTACCAAAGGAAGAGACGAAGCTTTGAAACAGCTGCGCAAGTTGCAGGTATCTTTCGGTGTCAATGTAGGCAACCAGGGAGAGAGATCTTGGTTTTTTTTTAAAGGACTATATTGTATATTGAGTTTTAACTTTCATTGTATAAGAAGTTGTGCTTGTGTTCCAAAGAGCTTCCAGGTAAATGTTGGCATGGGGGATCTTTGAATAAGTAAAAAAGGGGAATAATGTGGTAGAGTGTAGTCTGGATTCCCAAGAGGGAGGGGCCTCATTCCAGAGGATCAAGAGGCAGCGAAGTTTAGATAGTTTGGTTTGAAGAAAAAATGTTAAGATAGCTCCTCCCTAGAAGTTTTCAGTAAGAGTATCTCTTTAATTAACTCCCTATAAAGGAGTTGCTTTGCTTTGGCGAGATTTCAGTTTACAAGTGAGAAACAATAAAATAAACCGCTTAGAAAGTCACTCTGCGTGTCTTTCTTGCTTTTGGGAACCTGACGGAGAAGAACATACAGGTAGTCCTCATTTAGCAACCACAATTCAGACTGGTCATTAAGCAAAGCATTTGCTAAATGAAACCGTGACTGTGCTTATGGTCTTACTTTAGCTTTGCTGTATAGACCAGTGAAGGTTGTAAATAAGAGGATTGGTCATCGAATTACTTTTTCATTACTGTTGTTAACTGTGAACAGTTGCTAAACAAAGAGTATCTGTGCACACACATGTGTGTGTCGGGGGTGGGTTCTACTTACCTTTACTACCAGTTTGCAATGGGATCATTCGCTCATGTATGCACACTTTATTCGCGCATGCACCGAGCTTCTGCGCATGCACAGAAGCATCTGCGTATGCGCAGATTGTCTATGACGATATCCGGGTGGACGGGCGGAGCCTGCCCCCAGTTTTACTACCGGTTCGCAAGAACCGGTCTGAACCGGGGGCAACCCACTACGTGTGTGTGTGTGTGTGTGTGTGTGTGTGTGTGTGTGTGTGTGAGAGAGAGAGAGAGAGAGAGAGAGAGAGAGAGAGAGAGAGAGAGAGAATAATGGGCCTGGTGGCTCAGCAGACTAAAAGCATTGTGATTAACACCAGCTGTCTGCAATTACTGTAAGTTCGAATTTCACCAGGCTCAAGGTTGACTCAGCCTTCCATCCTTTCTAAGGTAGGTGAAATGAGGACCCAGATTGTGGGGGCAATAAGCTGACTTTGTATAAATATACAAAAGTATGAAGGCTATTGCTTAACGCATTGTAAGCCGCCCTGAGTCTCCAGAGAAGGCCGGCATATAAATCAAATTTAAAAAAAAAATAAATTAAAAAAAAAGTACATGAAATTAGTTATAAAAACTAATAGTATATGATACTAGCTATAAAATAATAGTAGAGATAGTCTCAAATATATATAATCTCATAGTCTCGTACATATATAATATAATTTTACAGTCCTGCCATCATGATAACCTCGTTCTGCTTTCCTTTTTCTCTCTAATTCCAGGCCCAGATGAAGGAACTCTGGCGAGAGGTTGAGGAAGCCCGGGCAGCTCGTGAGGAGATTTTTATTCAGTCTCGTGAGAGTGAGAAGAAGCTGAAAAATCTGGAGGCAGAGCTACTGCAGCTTCAGGAGGTGAGCAGGAAGCTCTGTAGTGTGTGATGTTGAACAGGAATATGAGTCCAGGAGAGATATGGATTTTAACTCCCAGAGAGTCCCAGAGCAGATATGCACAACATATATACTAATTCAATATATTCTTTAACAAACAGGATATCTTAGCTGCTGATAAGTGTAAGATGGGAATCCCTGCTTTGTTGGCTGAAGGTTCTGAATCTGGGGGCAGTCAAAAATTCTTCCAAGAAGTTATGTTTCATTTTCATCCAGGTCACTCCATCTTTTGCTAATCACTTGTAGGAACTGGCAGCATCAGAGCGAGCCAAGAGGCAGGCTCAGCAGGAGCGTGATGACCTGGCAGATGAGCTGGCCAATGGAAACAGTGGCAAGTGAGTGCACGGGAACTGGCTTACTCCCTTATTCCCACTTTCTGAGGCCCATTTTCACCCTTTTGTGTGGAAAGGATTGTTCACAATTAATCTGACCTTGGATTGATTAACAGCCTCTATTCTACAAGTAGTACTTAACTTATGACTATAATTAAGACTGGAATTGCGGTCATTGAGCAAAGCAGTGGTTAAACAGCAGGTAGAGGTAAAGAGGCAAGCAGGCAAGGATTTTAGTGTGCTTTAGCATGCAGGCAAGGAACGTGTTAGAATCCTTTTTACTGTAGCTTGCAACTTTCCCTTCACGCTTCCCCATTGACTTTTTGGGAAACCTGGCAGAGAAGATTGCAGTGGTGATCAGAGCAGAGCACTTGGTAACTGATTGTAAGTGTGAACAGGTTACCAAGTACCCAGATCAAGATCACAGGAGCTCAGGGTATGTGTGGTGGGTTGTTGTTGTTTTTTTTTTTTGATGTTCGGAAATGCTTTAGAAGCCCTAAAACACCCTTTGCAATGTCCTTGTTAATTTAAACAGTCATTAATTTGAACAGTCCATAAGTGAGAACTGTCTATAATGATTAATTCTACAACTGTCATAATGTGTTACTGAGTTTTAGAGATAATTTGTCAATTACTACTGACCAGTGACGAAATGTAAAATTTGTTACTACCGGTTCTGTGGGCGTGGCTTGGTGGGGGGGGGGGGGGTGTTAATGTGACTGGGTGGGCATGGCCAACTTTTTTTTTTTACTTTTTAAAGCATTTTTTCTACAACCTCCTCAGCTGAAGAGGTTGTAGAAAAAATGTTTTTAAAAGACTCTGATGATCCCAGCTGAGCCACATGCTCATCAGGGGCTTTTTTTTTTTTACTTTTTAAAGCATTTTTTGGCCGAAGACATAGAAAAAATACTTTTAAAAGTAAAAAAAAACAGCCTCTGATGATCACACGGCTCAGCTGGGCATGGAGGGGGGGCGGGGCACAGGGATTTTTGCTACCAGTTCTCCGAACCACCCGCCGTCATCGCTACCAGATCAGGCAATCCGGTCTGAACCGGGAGCATTTCACCCCTGCTACTGACAGTCTTTCACCCTATTGTGCTCTCATCCATTTTTGTGACTGCTTTTAAAAATGGTAAAATGCAGTAACAGGGTTAGTCTGTATTGGCCAGGCTAGCCAAATGTTCAGCAAAGAAAATATGCTGGTGGAAAACCACAATTAGGGGCTTGTTGTAATGCTGCCATGCCGCACAGGAGGCAGTTAGAGGATAAAGCCAATAAAAGAGATCTTTGCTAAATGAATATGCGAGGAAGGTTTTAGTCAGTGGTGGGTTGCCCCCGGTTTGCACCGGTTCTATAGAACCGGTAGTAAAACCGGCGAGAGGCCCCGCCCACCGACCCCGACGTCACCAAAATGCTGCGCGCGCACACAGCCCCGCTGTGAACCAGTAGTAAAGGTAAGTAGAACCCACCCCTGGTTTTAGTCATTAGATGGCCATTTTGTCTGACAGAGCCATGGTGTGCAACGTCTCTTTTAAGGTTGTGTCCATTGGATTGCAGACTTAGTGGAGCTAAAAATTAATAGTGTAGATTGTAGAAGCAGCCTCAATGCTCTTCTTGAGAATGCCCTCTTAGTTTCCTGCCAGGCACAAAGCAGGGGTGAAATCCAGCAGGTTCTGACAGGTTCTGGAGAACCAGTAGCAGAAATTTTGAGTAGTTCAGAGAAACAGCAAATACCACCCCTGGCTGGCCCCAGAGTGGGGTGGGAATGGGGATTTTGCAGTATCCTTCCCCTGCCACGCCCACCAAGCCACACCACGCCCACCAAGCCACACTCACAGAACCGGTAGTAAAAAAATTTGGATTTCACCACTGGCACAAAGCCCTAATTCACCAATGTTGTTTTAATCTCCATTTCAGGTCCGCTCTTCTAGATGAAAAACGCCACTTGGAGGCAAGAATTGCACAGCTGGAAGAGGAACTGGATGAAGAGCAAAGCAACATGGAACTCATGAATGACCGCTACCGTAAGCTCAGCATGCAGGTAAGGTGGCTGCTTCTAAGCAGGTTGAATCTGGACTGTTAAATCCAGCCAATGCTGAAACCGCCTTCTGATTTCTCTCTCATTCGGTCCTCCGTGCAGGTGGAAACGATCACCACCGAATTGGCAGCGGAGCGCAGCTTCTCTCAGAAGACTGAGAATGCCCGGCAACAGCTGGAGCGCCAGAACAAAGACTTGAGGGCCAAGTTGGGTGAGATGGACTCATCTGTGAAGTCCAAGTACAAGTTGGCCATTGCAACTCTGGAGTCCAAGGTGGCCCAGCTAGAAGAACAGCTGGAACAGGAGTCCAGGTGAGGAGATGACAGCAACACTGCCGGCATTGAATTCTGGGCTCTGAAGATGGCATGGTGGAATGATTAGAAAGCCATGAGAATAAGACTCATATCTCAAGGCTCAGTGCTTTGGAGGGCCAGGTGCCACCCTGAGTATTGTTGGGGTGGTGGTGGTGGAATCCAGGGTCTACTGTGGATGAGCTGTTGATTCAGAGTAGTTGGAGCCATGTCTTGTAAATGACTAGGACTGCGGCTTTCTATTTTCTTCCTCAATTTGTGTGTGTGTTTGGGGAGGGAGTGTTAATTTTTAAAAGTATTGTAGAAAGCCTGTTTTAGGCTTTTTATGCTATCATTATCATATTTTCTGCCTCATGATGGTGACCAGGAAGATCTTAGAAAAGAAAACAGAGACCACATGTTATCCACCCACGTTCTATGTTTTCATTGTATGGTAAAGAATAACACAATTGTCCCAAAGGTGCTTTTTCAAGAGGCAACTGGGCTTTCTGGTTTTTTCTTTGAAGACATTTCGCTTCTCATCCAAGAAGCTTCTTCAGCTCTGACTGGATGGTGGGGAAGAAGCTGAAGAAGTCAGAGCTGAAGAAGTTTCTTGGATGAGAAGCGAAATGTCTTCAAAGAAAAACCAGAAAGTCCAGTTGCCTCTTGAAAAAAGCACTTTTGGGACAACCATGACCTGGATCACTGAGTCTCTCCATAGTCAGTAACACACATAGTGTGTATTTGAGCCTCCTCCTATATTATAGGGTAGTGCAGTCCAACCTTCGCTACTTTAAGACCTGGGAACTTCAACTCCCAGAATCCCTAGCCTACCATCAAGTCCACAGACCTTGATTAAAAGATTTAAAAAGTTTAGGGTTTTGTCTTTTTAAAATGTATAACTTTAACAAGTAAAAAGGATGAATAATAACGATGGTTTTACTATAGATGTTGAAAAAGAATGTGCTGGAGAATTTGGGAAGGATATTTATTTAGGTTTTTCTTCTTTTTTCTTCTTGATTTAATGTTTGTAATATTTTTAGGGAGGTTTATGAACTTAAATAAGGGGAGTTAAAGGAGTTATGGGAAATGTTGAACTTTACAGTGTGTTAGCATATTTTAGCATATGTTTGTCAATTGCAATACCCTGTTTTTGCTTTGGGAAATCTAGGGTGGGGAGGGGGGGTTGGATGGGTTGGGAAAAAGAAGCTATAATGATGTAAATCTGTTTAAAAATGTGATGAGGGAGGGGGGTTGGGAAGGGGGGATTGGGGGTCGGGGGGGAGAAAATGTTTGGAATTTTTTGGGGGGTAAAACTTTTCAATAAAAAAAAATCCACAGGCCTTAAAGTTGCCAAGTTGGACACCCTTACAGATCTGTAGAAATACACTCCTGAGTGGTGGCTGGAAGGACAAGGATGATTCATTGGTTGTATTCATATTGTTGAAATAAGCCCATTTAATTCATTGTAACAGTAAACTACTTGTGACTCTCTTAAATCCATTTTATTTCAGTGGCTGTGCTCTAGATAATGAATGACTCAGTGTGAGCTCATCCACTCCTTCTTAAATTTCTCTCTCCTTTCCTAGAGAGAGGATGCTGTCAGGAAAACTTGTGAGGAGGGCAGAGAAGAAACTCAAGGAAGTGCTTCTTCAGGTTGACGAAGAGAGGAGAAATGCTGACCAGTATAAAGATCAGGTATGTTGTAGATGTGCTAACCCAATGTTTTTCAAACTTGACCACTTTAAGATATGTGGACTCACAGAATTCACACAGAACTCCACAGCCAGCATCTTAAAAGTGGTTATCTTTGAAAAACCCTGGGCCAACCTATCCTTATTTTTTTCATCTTGGATAGTGAGTTCAGGGTTCAACTATTGGAAAGGAATGAAAGAGTAAAAAGGGTAAACTTATTTTTGAAAAGTGCCGTGCAAATTATTTGTTTTCCTATCTCCCCCCCCCCACCCCCGCCCCAGTGCCTTTATTTTGCATGCTTTAAGCATTAAAAATAAAATAACCAAGTAAAAGGTAAAGTTTCCCCTCACACATATCTGCTAGTCGTTCCTGACTCTAGAGGGCGATGCTCATCTCTGTTTCAAAGCCAAAGAGCCAGCACTGTCCGAAGACGTCTCCGTGGTCATGTAGCCGGCATGACTAAATGCCAAAGGAGCACAGAACGCTGTTACCTTGCCACCAAAGGTGGTCCCTATTTTTCTACTTGCATTTGTATGTGCTTTTGAACTGCTAGGTTGGCAGAACCTGGGACACCCCGTTACGTGGCACTAGGGATTCGAACTGCTGAACTGCCAACCTTTTGATCGACAAGCTCAGCGTCTAACCACTGAGCCACCACGTCCCTGCAAAAAAAAAAAAAAAAAAAACTATCAAACTACACCATTAAAAAAAAGCTAAAACCATATAGGTAGAGATAAGTCTTGCTAAGAAGCATTCGAAGCAATCCCCAGATGCTTTCTGGGAAGTCTTTTCTCATTTTTAAAACTTTCGATACAAAAATGCTGAGGTCCCTTAGTGTTGAACCTGCAGAGATTTATGCTATAAGTTTCTTTATCTCGTGAGCAGAGATTTAGGCTTCCCTTCTGTGGCTGTTTTTGGGCAGGTTGAAAAAGGCCACCTGCGGCTGAAACAGCTGAAGCGTCAGCTGGAGGAGGCGGAAGAAGAGGCCTCGCGGGCCAATGCTAGCCGTCGTCGCATGCAGCGAGAACTTGAGGATGTCACTGAATCAGCAGAATCCATGAATCGCGAAGTCACCAGCCTGCGAAATCGTCTCAGGTGAGTAGCGTCGTATGGTCAGGACTCGGCAGTACAGGTAATTCTCCCTTAACAACAGCAAATCGGACTGGGAATTTATCTTGTAAAGAGCCATGTCACCTGTCTGGGGCACTTAACAGCGGAAATTCCGGCACTTCCAGTTGCCATTATTTAACAAATTGTGGCTGATCATTAAGCAAGGATGTCACGTGGTTGCCATTAGCAACCTCCTGCCAGCTTCCCCATTGGTTTGCTTGTAGGAAGCCAGCAAAGATGGCTGCAAATGGCGATCACATGACTTCAGGGATACTGCAACTGGCCTAAGTGCTTGAACTGGTGTAACTACCATTCATTCAGCACTGTTGTAAGTTTGATCGGTTGCTGAATAAGTGGTTGTTATACGAGGACCATCTTTAATTGAATTAAAAAGCAGGATGCTTCTCTATAATGTTTTCAGCCCAAATGAATCTAGGAAAGGTTGTCCTGCTAATTTCTCTCATGTGTGTCTTTTTCTCCCAACATGCTTGTGGACACTGTATATTTTTGTCACTGTTCTTCCTCTTTTTGCTGTGTTCATTATTTCTGCCACCCCTAGTCTATCTGTAAATATGCTACAGCAAGGAATGACAACTTGGTTCTGGCAGATGTTTTGGATTACAAGATCCCACACCATTATGCAAATCCAAACCATCTGGAGGTCACCTACATCTGGACTATAGAATATTAATTCAGTGCCAGTAGAGGAGAGAGAGAGACAGAGATTGGCTAGGAAATCCTGGGAGCTGTAAGTTCACATCTGGAAGTTGCCCACGTAGGCAAACACTGGTTCACCACGTGGCCTCAGAACATCTGGTTAAAAAAAAAGAGAAGCTGCATCCAGATGCAGTGTGGCATTTTAATAGGAGAAAAAGCGAGAGCAGGACAATTTGAGAGCAGCAGCGCTACCAGAGAGTGGAACCGTTTGGGTAGTATTTTCTGTTTCTGTGTCTACAACAGGAGCGAATTATTTTTTACAGATAGTCCTCAACCTGTGACCACAACTGAGCCCAAAATTTATGTTGCTAAGTGAGAAATTTGTTAACTGAGTTTTGCCCCATTTTCTCATGACATTTGTTAAGTGAATAACTGCAGTTCTTAAATTAGTAACATGGTTGTTAAGTGAATCTGGCTTGTTGGAAGGTCACAAAAAGGAATTATATGACTCCAGAACTCTGCAACTGTCATAAATGTGAGTCCATTGTCAACCATCCAAATGTAAATCACGGGACCATAGGGATCCCGCAACGGTCATAAGTGTGAAAAATGGTCATATGTCAGTTTTTTCGATGCCATTGTAACGTTGAACGGTCACTAAGTCAATTTTTGAAGTCGAGAACTACCTGTCTTATATTTTCACTTAGTCTGTCTTTCTGGAAGAATTCCATGAACCATGTGGGGTGTGTAGAACATCCGTAACAACATTCTTCAACCTGTTTCTCTCCAGAAATGTTGGAGCTTAGCTTCCATAAATTCTTCTAATATAGAATTTTAGCTTTCTTGAAAAATTCTATTGAGAATATAAGATCTAAAAAAGTGGTGGGCAACTATGGCAACTTTACGACTTTTGGACTTCCAACTTCCAGAATTCCTGAGCCAGCCCTGTTAAAGTCCACAGTCGTAAAGTTGTTATAATTGCCCACTTTGATCTAAAAGGTTTACTGTTTTATCTACAGAAGTGAAAACAACAGTCATATGCTTATTGTTAGGGAGCCTGAAATATATTTTGATGTGACAGCAGCTTTATATGGATCAGTGGTATCTGTTTCTCCAAGAGGTTCCTAGAAATCTGTGAGGTGGGCCATAGTGATTAGATTAAGGTCAATCGCTCAAATTTATCCTCAACTCTGCTTGATTTGAATTTAAACCTCTCTAAGTCAAATTCAGCACTCTATTGGTAACCTGATTCTGGTAGTGCTGGAGATGTAAAGCAAGTACAGGTAGTCCTCAATTTACGACCGGTCACTTAGCAACTGGTTACAATGGACCTTGGGGCTACTTATGACCTGGATTTGAAGTTACGACGGTTGTATGTGTGTCTCTGCCCCCCCCAGTCACATGACCAAAAATTGGACGATTGGCAACACAGACCCATTTACGGCTGTTTGCATGTCCCACAGTCACATGACCATATTTTACAACAGTTTTACCAAAACCTGACACTTCCGATTTTCAGCAAAATTATGCCCATAGTGAACTATTGATTTGCTTAATGACCACGTTGCACACTTAATGACTGTGACATTCATTTAATGACTGTGGTGATCCGTTTAACACCTACTGGGGGAAAAAAAGGCCATAAAATCAGGTCAGTCACGTGACTGACCCATTTTATGACCATCAGAACTTACAACCATAATGAGCAGGCTCCATTACGTCAAGGATTACCTGTAAGAATCCCTTGCCCAAAGGTGATTACAGGTATTCATCGACTTGCGACAACAATTGAGCTCAAAATATCCCTTGCTATGCAGGACAGTTTTGCCCATGTTATGATCTTTCCTGCCACATTTGTGAAGTGAATCACTGCAGTTTTTAAGTTAGTGACATGGTTGTTAAGTGAATCTGGCTTCCCCATAGACCAGGGGTCAGCAACCTGCTGGAGCTGCATGTTGCTCTTTCACCCTTCTACTGCGGCTCCCTGTCACTCAAAATATGCGTCACAACCGCCAGCGTGCAACACCCGGCACACAATTTATTGAGCTTTTCAACCCCCGGTAGGCCAATCATGGATAAATCCAAGAAAAATTAAGTTTCAGAAGAAAACAGAATGTTTAATTCAACTACATATGCTAGTTTTGTGGCTGCTCAAGAAATAGTCAAGCACGGGAAGGGTTGTGTGGCTCCCGGTGTTTTCTTTTCTGTGGGAAACGGGTCCAAATGTCTCTTTGAGTGTTTAAGGTTGCAGACCCCTGCCATAGACTTTGCTTGTCAGAAGGTCACAAAAAAACATGACCTCGGGATACTGCAACTATCATAAATACATGCCAATTGCCAGTTTGATCACGTGACCATGGAGATGCTACAATTGTCATATCACAGTTCTTCTTGCCATTGTAACTTCAAACATTCACTAGACGAATGGTTGTAAGTGGACTACCTGTAGTGTAATTCCCCTGACTGCAGCCATTTTAAAACCTGATGCTGTGGAGGTTCTGCACACCTTCTAATCCTTTCCCACAAATCCTGTAGCCGCTTAAGTCTTCAGTCTACCCCCAATTTAAAATCAGTCAATTCTTTATCAAAAGCAGGGGTGTCAAACTCGCAGCGTCATTTTGTCGTCGTGCGACATATTGCGACCAGTATGTGATGCATCTGGCCCGCAGACTGCGAGTTTGATACCCCTGATCTAAAGCAATTATTCTTCTGCCTAAAAACCTGAATTGCCTACCACACACCCCTCTTCTTTCGTTTTTGATGCTTCTGCTCCTCTTTCAAAGTGGTGTTCTTTCCAGATCATGTGTTCATGTTTGCATCTTTCCTTTTTTTTCCTTTCTTCCATTTCATCCTTTTCTCGACTCAACAGCAAGTTAGAACGACGTCAACGGAAGTATGTTCTCACTCTCCTCCTTCACCCTCCCCATGTTCTGCATGTGTGTGTTGTGTATTTTTGAGGTGGGATTGTATATGCGTGGGTGTGCACTTGCAACACAAAAACTCTCCGCTTCCCTGTTCCCAGTTAAAGTTAAAACAGACTTGACAGCAGACACCCATGATTTGCTGGCTTCCCGTTTTTATTTTTTAGCACAAAATGTAGCCATAGGACACTCCCAATTTATGACTGGAGGAAGGGGTGCTTAATTCTTTCCCTCATGTGAAGAAAATGTCTCATTAAGACGAATTGTCTAACTACACTAATCCAGTTTTCTCAGGCTGTGAATGTAGAATCTGGGGGGGGGGGGAATAATTTTTTAATTCAAGAAGAATTGAATTTGGGACTTTCTGTGAGCAAAGTCTGTGCTGTACCACTGAGTTGCAGTCCATAATGTTTGCATGCACATGTACACAACACACGCACTCAGATTCACAAACGTTATTAAAACTGCAACTCTGGAAGATCAAGTGACTTCCTTATGACATTTCCAATATTTTCCAATCTTTTGCTTATTTGCTTTCTGGCCCATCAAGGAAATGAAAAAGGCATGCATAGATCTTGAATTTGTCTCACACTGCTTTAGTTTCACCGCAACCTAGGAAGAGGGCTGAGTGGTCAGTCTTTATGGCTGAGTTGTGATTTGAACCCAAGTCTTTAGGGTTCTCTTCTTCTCAAGCTATAAGTACACTTATACCCTTATTTTTCCAATGCTAATGCAGCTTGGAGACAGGAACTGGTCAGTGGCACGAAGTTTAAGATTTAATCACTTCCTCCTCCAGTCCTGCTGTACAGATCAGTTTGATTTGTGGGCTTTTTCATTGCTTTTCCCTGTGTTTTTTCCCAGGCCCAATATGTCTGCTTTGGCCCTCAGTGAAAACCGCTGGAATGCTTGCTTGATGCATCTGGCAACTATGAATCCCAGGCCAAAGAATGCTTAAACTGTAGCAGGAAAAGGCAGGGAGAGCTTGCTATCCATGGGAGCTTCTAGCTATGTCTAGCTATCCCAGCAAAACTGGGCTGAGATATAAAAACGTTGAGTAGGCTTGTGCTAGCTCTTCTTTGTGGCTTCTCTCTAGTAGCAAGTATCCTTGTGATTGGGGTAAGTGCTGCTTTCCTTTGAACAGCTTCTGTGGATTTCAGACCCAGCCAAGGGGGTTAATGGATAGAAAGTATTCTGCAATCAAGGACATTTTCTTTCTTTCCCAGAGAACAATACTTCTCCTTTGGCTTTGCTGCTACCTATCGATAGACATATCCTCACACAAAGGAGAAAGAAAACCTTGGCAATTTTAGAGTTCGGGTTTAAAATGTGGGAAAGAGTGAGACTGTGGGCTGCCAGTGGCAGCGATATCCTTGGCACCACCGAGTTGGTAACTTTGTCAGCTTTGGACTTTTTTACTAATAACTTTAAAGAACACATTTAAATCTATATGCATTGCTTGAAAGCTGTTTTGTTGAGGCTTTTTACATATCATTGCGTGTACATATACCAGTAACATATACTTCAAAAGCATTTTTCTTGCATACGGGCATTATCCTAAAATGCATAATATAAAAAACAAAACCCTGAGCCTTATTAGTACTGGTATATTTCCAAATAAACCAAGTGCAGGTTTAAATCTCTAAGTTGAGATATTGTAATTCACCAAAAATTGGTGAATATATTGAAGAGTGGAGTTGCTATCCTTCTCTCTCCCCC
>WNWU01013574.1:259008-279419 GCA_012654045.1 Ptyas mucosa
ATTTTGTTTTCTTTTGCCAAATTCAAAGAAGCTAATTATCTATATATAATAGCTATCTATCTATCTATCTATCTATCTATCTATCTATCTATCATAGCTATGTATAGATATAGATATAGATATCGGGAAGGGGGTGCCTTTGTTTTTATACAGAAGGCAAGTCCAGTTTCTAAACAGGATGTTAGCTCAAGTTATGTGTGTTGTGGTAGCTGTGATGTAACAACAACATCTCCTTTTTCTCTGCTGTCCATTTGCAGGCGCACACCTCTCAGCTTCACCAGCCGCACTGTGCGGCAGGTCTTCCGTCTTGACGGCGTCTCGGATGAGGAGACCGAGGACCCCGAGAGTGACTCGCCGTCTACAAACCACCAGCCTTCCCAGCCCCTGGTGCCCTCCCAAGGCCAGTCACCGGTACCTGCTGCCGAGGAGCCAGCCCAGACTCAATAAATGGGAAGAGTCAGACTCCCATTGGATGGGGTGGGAGAGGATAGGGGCCCTACCCTTGCACAATGTCTGACATCGCTAAAGAAAAGAAAACACTCCCCCCTCCCCCGCTCCCTTCTTCCCACTTGCAATCTTGGATCTCCCAGCAATCTCTTTGTATCCAGCTGCACTTTAATATCAGTCACCCCTGAGGGGTGGAAAATGGGGAGGGGAGGAGAAGGAAAATGGGGGGGGGGGGGGGGGGGGGTGTTGTTTCTGGATTTTCACTCTGCTCTTCTTAATGAAAACCCCCAACTCAAATAGCCATTGTTTTCTCTTGCACCTTTTATTCCCCCATCCCCCACCCACCCGACCATTTTCTTCTTTTTCCAACTCTAGTCTGAACGTGCAAAAGATTCCCAGCCCACGGTTAGAGAGGAAACGGGGCAGCCAAGTGGACACAATGCAGGGTGGGGAAGGAATGGCCCTCTGCCATTGAGCTGCGGCTTCTTGGTAAAGTTGCTGGTACTGAGATGCCTTCAGCTTTTCCACAGAGATATCTCCCCCTTCCCTCCATGCACCACTGAGAGGCAGCTATGCTTAGGGTGCCTTCTGATCCCCCTGACCCCCAACTTCCCTGCTTCATCTCAAACCTAGTTTTGGGCTCCCTGCTCCTGGGGACTGGGTGTGCTGCAGAGCCTTCTCAGGTTCCTTCACTTGGAGGAGGTCCAGATTTGATCATCTCTGCTTCTTCCAGCAGACGTGGCTTGCTGGAGTTAACTTTGACTCTCCATTTGCTGCTAGAACCCTCCCAGGTCTGGGCTAACGGGGGTAAATGAACTGAAAACCATTCATCTCAGCTTGCCTCCTCTGTTCTGAAGGGGGACTTGGATGCCATCCTCTCTGCATATCATGGCCAGCAGCCAAAGAGCACTTTGATCCGTCACCTCCTCAATCCCTTACTCGTAATATTGCTGAAACTGCTATGGTGGTGATGGGTGATTTAAAAAAAAAAAGAAAAGAAAAACCTATGACAATAAAGTTAGGATTTGCAAACCCTGTAGGCAAAATAACCAGGATAACCTCGAAATTATATCCTAGCCTACCCTTCCTCAATTGGAAGACTGCCCATTGTTGGGATGACAGTGCATTTTTGGGAGGGGGGCGAAATCAGGTTGGAGAAGGTTCTTATTTACTTATTTCACCTTGTTTAATTGCATGTGAGTAGACTTTAGATAGGAAGTCCTTGACTTACAGTCATTTGTTTAGTGGCCATTAGAAGATACAATGGCACTGAAAAAAGTGACTTACGGTCCTCGCACTTACAACTAGTCCTCGCACTTACAACCAGTCCTCGCACTTACAATCTTTGCAGCTTCCCCACAGTCATGTGATCAGAGTTCAGGTCCTTGGGCCACCCCTGGCATCTATTTACAAAGGTTTGCAGCATCCCAGAATCTTGGGATTGCTATTTGCGACCTTCCCAGCTGGTTTCCGACAAACAAAGTCAATGAGAGAAATCAGATTCGCTTAAAGACCGCATGATTCCCTTATCTGCAGTGATTTACTTAACAACTGAGGCCAAAAAAAAAAAAAGGAGCTACTCTCTTAATAACCATCTTGTTTAGCAGTGGAAATTCTGGTCCCATTTTTGATCACAATTCAAGGATTACTTGTATGCAACAAATGTGGGATCTGAACATAAGCATTTGGTAAAAGCTGCATCAACATCAGAACGACACACACAACATCACTTGCCCTTCTCTGTGGACATACAGGGTTCCTGCATTAATTGCTTTCCCATCAAAAAGAGAGATAGCAAGTAGAGACATAACTTAAAAAGAAACCAGGCTGTGTCTCCACTTCTTTCTTCTGATCTGCATATGCTGCTGCTCTTTCTGTCCCTTGTAAGCTCCTTGTCACAATCATTTACTTTCACACCTGAGGCTATTTTTGCTACCTACACAACTCCTTACCAGAATAAAAGTCCAAATTCTCTTATCACCGCCACCCCCAAATTCAAACATCAGGATTCACGGTAAGACAGATGGAGTTAAACATTGCATAATTTTAATCCAACAGGGGTATTCTTGCATTATAGAGCCGAGGTTCGGACCCGATTTGCCCAAAAATAAATTATATGCTCCCTGCTTGCAACACTGTAAAGCCTGATCAATATTTGCATTCCCTTATTTTAGGAATAACAAGTGCCTCACTATGGAGACCTAGTGCTGTTTCGCACCTTCAGTAACTTGTCTCCAATACATAGATAACCGGCATGTGGGGAAAATATGTGTGAAAATGCATGATTAGCGTCTCTTGCAATCCATCTTTGGAAGCAACTGCTGCTTCCATCTAGGAAAACAGTGTCCGTTGTATGGAGCAGCCCTTGTCATAAGATGTGGAAGGAAAATGCATTGAGAGCCTTACGGTTTTGCTCCACTGCAGCTTCTGATTTTAATTCCTTGGCAGTGATGCACATTCCATGCCACGTTCATTCACACCCTTTTATTTATTAGGACAAAACTACAGCTGACAAGTTATTGGTAGGCCCCAAGTTTGAGACATTGCAATCCAATTCTATGCATGTTTATTCAGAAGCTGGGCTCCCTGCGTTAGAAGGGGCTTACTCCAAAGTAAGTGTATAAAATACCAGTTGTGAACCTAATAACAATACCTAGCACTTACATAGCACTTTAGTGTGTTTGAAGGATTTCACTTGGTATAAAGGTTGAACTTAACCTATGATGTGCACCTTTTATAAAGTAGCAGCAAATGGGTAGCAAAGGAAAAAAATACAAGTCTAGCTTAATTCTGCACTTAAGAGTTCACTACTAAGGGTTTGCAAATCTTAGCTTGGACTCATAGTAACTCATCCAGAGGGTTTGTGCTTCTCTGGAACTGGCTCTGGAGGTGGGCCTGCCTTCTCTCTCGATATATATATATATATATATTTATATATATTTTCGGCATGGTAGTTTCTTGTCTTAATTTGTTTTAATTTCTGTCTTATTTTTTTTTTCCTAACAAAAGCCCCCCCCCCCGCCCCCTCCTCTTGAACAACATTGTTTTACTTCAAACCCAGTGGGTTTGCATTTTTTAAAAATATTTTTGTTTCCCCATTCTTTCTTCTTTTTTTTTTCTTTGCTGTTTGAATCTGTTTGGAATTTTTCTTATCCTAATGTAAAGGGCCATAGCAAATACCCTGCTCTTTTTGTTTTGTTAAAAAAGAAAAAAAAAGTACTTTCTAAGAAAAAGTATGACTTCTATTAAAAATTCATCTCAGATAACCAGGCTTCTGTGTGTATTTTTATTTGGCTTCTGGTTTTATTTGCAAGGTTGGTATAATGTTTGGTTTATTGCAGTGATGGCTAACCTTTTTGCCATCGCGTGCCAAAAGTGGGGGGAGCGCGGAGGGTTTGTGTGTGTGTGTGCCCACACCAATAATTCAATGCGTCCTGGGGTGCACATGTGTGACCCCCCCCCCGCGCTCCCTCTGCTTTTGGCCCGGTAGGCCCTTTTTTTGCCCTCCCCAGGCTCCAGAGGCTTTCTAGGGGAGAGTGAAAACTGCCTTCCCCATCTCTCCACCCTCTGGAGGCTGGAAACAGCCTGTTTTGTGATTTCCGGTGGGGCGGAAGGGCCGAAAATCAAGTGGCTGGGCGCACATGCATGCTGGAGCTGAGCTAGGGCAACACTTGTGTGCCCACAGATATGGTTCCACGTGCCACCTGTGGCACCTGTGCCATAGGTTCGCCATCACGGGTTTATTGTGAAAGATCACAGTGAGGAATTATAGCAGGGGTAAAATCCAGCAGGTTCTGACAGGTTCTGGAGAACCGGTAGCGGAAATTTTGAGTAGTTCAGAGAACCAGCAAATACCACCTCTTGCTGGCCCCAAAGTGGGGTGGGAATGGAGATTTTGCAGTATCCTTCCCCTGCCACGCCCACCAAGCCACGCCCACAGAACCGGTAGTAAAAAAATTTGGATTTCACCACTTGAACAAATCTGCTTAAGTTGTTTCAGTTTAGCCATTGGGTACAATCCAATACTGGAATTTTAAATTCCACAATTTCTAATTTACTTCTATGCCGGCTGGGGAATTCTGGGAGTTAAAGTCCACTCGTCTTAAACCTGCCCAGGTTGAGAGACACTGCTACAGGAACCAATAATTGAACATAAGAGCCTGCTTTTTGATAAATATATCATCTTTGTGAAGGGTTTCTTTGGAAACTGCCAGAACAGGATTGGGGCCAGCTTCCAAGATTCTACTAAACAAAAGGAACCCCAATATTGTCTAGGAATTCAGTGCCAGCAAATCTGGAGGACCCAGACTGGCAAGAGGCTGCACTGTAAGTCTTTTCCTTAGCCAAGAAACAACTCATATTATAATCCATGGAGGGCAGTATAAAAGTGCATATACTGCAGCCATCAGAGCTCCTCTTGAGAGTTATTTCCCAATTGTAATAGTTTTTATTATCAAGTCTGCACCACTCCATAGAAACTTTTTAATGTGGCAGAAGGGAGAAATACTAAATATGCAGGTAGCAATCATTGCAACCATATACAAATACTAATTAAATCAAATTTTGTTTTTATTGTACACTATGATTTCCCTATTTTGGACAATGCAGCCTCTAGCTTGTTTTTCTGGTTCTCATCTACTTATTACTATCCAGTTACAGGTTGTTACAACAGCAGTTGAAAAATATGACTTATGACTGTTTTTCACACAACTGTTGCGGCATCCCCATGGTCAGGTGATCAAAAATCAGGTGCTTGGCAACAGACTCATATTTATGACGGTTGCAGTGTCCCAGGGTCATATGATTCCCTTTTGAAGCCTTCTGACAAGCAAAGTCAATAGGGAAGCCAGATTAGCTATAGCAATAACACTTAGCCTTATATACTGCTTCATAGTGCTTTACAGCTCTCTCTAAGCAGTTTACAAGGTCAGCATATTGTCCTCAACAATCTGGGTCCTCATTTTACAGACCTCGGGAGGATGGAAGGCTGAGTCAACCTTGAGCCCGTCAGAATTAAACTCCTAGCAGTGAACAGTGAGTTAGCCTGTAATCCTGCATTGTAACCACTGCACCACCATGGCTTACATTCACTTAACAACTGTGTAACTAACTTAGAAACTGCAGTGATTCACTTAACAAATGTGGCAAGGAAGGTCACAAAATGGGGCAAAAGTCAAGTGCCTCACTTAGCAACAGAAATTTTGGGATCAATTGTGGTCATAAGTCGAGGACTATATTATCGACTATGGTCGTTCTTTCCTCTGCTATTGGAATTGCTGTTTTTGGAATTTGGCAAACTATGCAAAAGACCAGCCATTCACAAATGCTGAGCCTTGCTAGCTCTGATAAAATGGATTAAATTTGTATTTATTATTTAGATATAGAACCTGACCTTTTTCAAATGCTCAAGAAGATGATGTAGAAGATGAAGGCAATAAAACTTTCCCTCAAAGCTGTACCCAGAAGTTATATTAGTGGCCTTCCCATTCTGGAAAAGGCAAAAATAGATTGGTATCAAAGGGCCTGTGGCAAAACCAGAAGTGGACACCCAGAAGTGGGTGTCACATAATGTAAAAACCAGTTCACCCAGCACCGAAAATGTGACGTACCAAAAGGATCCCTCCAGCATTCTATTCTTAGATTAGAAAAAACTTCTAATGTCTTTAGAAAGGCTCTTGAATAAACATACCGGTTATGGTATAAAAGGATCTGTTCTTTTATGGCACGGAACCAGCAAATGGTAAAACTAAACGTACAATTTTCTCAGTGGAAGGTCTGATGCTTTTTTATTGAGATGCAAATTATGTTGACAAGGATAAGCAGTGAGCTGGCCAAATTTGTGAATGATATTAAATTATTCAGGTTAGTAAAAATTAAAATTGATTGTGAAGAGCTCCAGAGACATCTCTTAAACTGGAACAATGATCAAAGGGCAAAGTAGTTTTAAGTAATGGTAATGTGAAGCATTTTTGGAGCAATCTCTTCTATCAGCACATCACAATGATGGGGACGATCTGCAATTACTGAGGAAAAAGTTGCTGGAATCATAACAAATAACGAAGATGTTAACTCAGCATCTAGCAGCTGTGGAACAAATGTACAAATTCCACGCTTGAAATCACTAGGAAAGAGGTGGCAAAAATTAGAATGCCCTTATTACAAATCAGTTGGCCACCTCTGGATCTCAACATCCGAAAACGGATCTATAGTAGGGGAAAAAAATGAAAAAGAGTAGAACTATCTTCTCCAGAAGGTTTAAACATCTGGAAAGAAGACAACCAGCAGCAAGGTGGATGGACTTAATTACAATGGTAGTAGGTGCACCATTGGAAGACAACATTGGGGATAGATCGTCCTGAAGAAAAACTAACGCAATTTCTAAGAGTCAGTACTGACTTGATGGCACATAATCATCATAACAACCAGATCTCACTCCTTAGCTTAGAAGAAGGCAACTGAAGGACACAAAGTATACAAAATGATGTCTGGTGCGGATAAAGTGGCCAGAGGAAATTCTTAACGCACTGAAACAGGGAGATTTAGAACATATGAAATGAACTACTTCACACAACACATAATCAATGTATATGTCAACTGGGGTGGCTCATAAAAGGGATTGTGTGGCTTCAAGCTCTGGTAGAAGAGCTTGTAAGAAACAAAATGCTGGACTAAAATGGCCCTTACCATGTGCTAATATTCTTAAGAACTCCTACCACTTCCAGCCACTATGAATTTGTCATTTAGACTTGATTCATGTGTTGCTGCTATGTTTATAAATATTTAGTCTCTTTTCATTTCATTGAGTGAGCTCTCTTACAAAGTTGTGGACAAATAAGTAGTAACTAGTAATCAGCTTCACTGGAGGGCAACTTTAGATATTTTGAACTAAACATTTATTTATATTCCAGATTTAGTTTAGGGCCTTAGGAAGGCATACAAATCCCCCACAAGCTCAAGCTAAAATTCTGGAGGGAATGCTGGAGTGTATCTGAGGAAGATCAAAGTCACATACATAGCCTTGTATTGTCCAAAATCTCAAAGGAGAAAGTTTGGGCAAGGTGCTACTTATTGCTTATCTATTCTTTAGTGTACCACTATAGCTACCTTCTTGCTTTTCTCCCTATCTGCAAAGTAGATGAAGGTATTTGCTTTTGTACTGATAGTTTGCCCAGAACATGTGAAAGGAAAGCAGTTATTTGAATGACCCAAAATACCCGATTCCACATAATCTATGGTTATAAAGGTGGTCCTCGGTTCACGTAGTGACCGAAGTTACAACGGCACTGAAGAAAGTAACTTAAGACCATTTTTCACACTTACAATCGTAGCATCCTCATGGTCATGTGATTTACACCCAGATGCTTGATAACTGACTCGTATTTATGATGGTTGCAGTGTGCCAGAGTCACGTAACCTCCCTTTGTGATCTTCTGACAAGCAAAGTCAATGGGGAAACAGATTCGCTTAACAACCATGTTACTAATTTAACAACTGCAGTGATTCACTTAACAAATGTGGTAAGAAAACCCGTAATATGGGGCAAAGCTCACTTAACAAATTTCTCACTTAACAACATAAATTTGGGGCTCAATTGTGGTTGTAAATTGAGGACTGCCTGTGTACACTTGCTGGAAATGGGATTTCCACTCAGAAGCTGAGATCAATGTAGCTTAGTCCCAGACAAATGGTACTAGATGGGTGCCACTTCAACTTTAAACCTCAAGTGAAGTTTTAACTATGATCTTTCTGGAATCTAGGACACCATCAATAGTTCTCCACTTCTTAAAGACAGCATGTCTAGAACGTAGTTTAGTAGTTTAAATTAACTACTGTACAGGCAGCCTTGTATAATTGTATTTTCTATCTATCTATCTTTCATCCATCTATCATCTCTCATCCACACATAATCTGTCTGTCCATCCATCCATCCACCATCATATCTCACATCTACCTATCTACCTACCTACCTTTTTATCTATCTATCCCCTCACCCACCCACCCACCTATCTTCTACCTACCTACCTACCTATCCACTCACTCATCTACCCATCTATCTTCTATCTACCTACTTACCTACTTACCTACTTGCCTGCCTGCCTACCTATTATCCATCCATCATCTCTCTCACCCACACATACGTCTGTCTGTCTGTCCATCCATCCACCCATCATCTCTCACATCTACCTACCTACCTATCTATTCACTCATCCACCCACCTACCCACCTATCTATCTTCTACCTACCTACCTACCTACCTATCCACTCACCCACCCACCCATCTTCTACCTACCTACTTACCTGCCTGCCTACCTACCTACCTATCTACTCACCCACCCACCCATCTATCTTTCTATCTTCTATCTACCTGCCTACCTGCCTACCTAGCTAGCTATTACACACGCGCATCCTACTGCATATTCCTTCACGTGCGCCTCCAGTTCAGTTCAAAAACTACATTTTTTCTTCACTTCCGGATAAGAGGGATTTTTTTTTAAGAACGTGGCGTCTCCATACGGCTGAGCGTGGAACCCGAAGGAGCGACGCCATTGGCTGAAGGGAAAGGACCTCAAGAGTCAGATCATTGGCGGCCAGTGGCTGCTCTGAAGGCGTGGCTGGAGGGGGCGGGTACGTTTGTGAGAGATTCCGCTTCTGATTGGCTACCAGTTCGCAGTGGCCCTAGAGAGCATTAAAAAGGTGAGTGTTCTGTGAAGTCGTGGGTGAAACCTTTAGGAGGGCCTGAGCAAAGTAAAGGAGTTACGTGGCATGTAACCGACCTGAGACACTGGAAGGCTCAGGCCCTTTGGGGCAGGCGCTTTGCATTGGTAACTGTGGGTGGTGTGTTGAAGCCTGAACTGACTGCGAAGAGAACTGTCAGCTTCCGTGTTTCTCAGTCTGTGTTTTTTTTTCTATTACAGCCTTGGGAGCTGTAATAGAAGCACATATATTAAGCCAGATAAATTTGTCAGCTTTTAAGACTTATGGACTTCAACTCCCAGAATTCTCCAGCCAGTATAGCTATTCTGGAGAATTCTGGGAGTTGAAGTCCACAAGTCCTAAAGCTGTCAAGTTTGAAGACCTCTGTATTAAGCCCATGGGGGGGGGAGGGGGAGAGGGGGAGCCTATTTAAGTATTGTAGTTAAAGAAATGCTAGTTGGGTTTTCAGTTCCCAGAAGAAAGTTTGAGCATTAGTTATGATTATGTGCCATTAAGTTGGTATCAATACTTAGCAGACACAAATACAGATTTTTCTCCATCGAGGTCTATCTCTAACCTTGGGTTTCATGTCTCCCAGCCCCACTCCCTCAAGTCCTGCTGTGCTGCCTCATGTTGGGTGCAGGGGGGAGGAAAAAGGGGTATTCCTAGGAAGAATGAGTGGGGTGGAGGTGTATGCCAAGGGTATATATTCCCAGCAGGGTGACTCAAAGTATGAAGGTCATCCCAGCTGCCTAATAAAGCAAGCAGGCATCTACTGTGTTTTGAGCAGCAGCGATATAGGAAGATGCTGGAAATGGATTATTACTTTAGTGACAACAGCAAAGGCAGCAATTTATACTGCACAGGAGAAGGCAGAGGTTCCTATATTTTTTACCAAGGCACGGATAGAAAATAGTAAATGATTGACAATATAATGCCAGATGATGGCCCTCTCAGGTTGGATAGCATTCAACGTGTTCCTGAGGAAAAGTTCTTGGTTAAAACATTCTTAAGGATGGTTGTAGGATTGCATGTGGGATGACACATAAAATAAAAGTTAGATTGTATTTGTTCAGTCTGACTCCCTTTATGTATCAATATGAAAGTCTGTTTCTGTTAACATTCATTAGCAAAAATATGGAAAA
This sequence comes from Ptyas mucosa, assembly GCA_012654045.1. Classification (NCBI taxonomy): domain Eukaryota; kingdom Metazoa; phylum Chordata; class Lepidosauria; order Squamata; family Colubridae; genus Ptyas; species Ptyas mucosa. Next base: position 269,295 of record WNWU01013574.1, read on the forward strand.
CTCCAGAAAATCTCAAATGGAGCAATTATGGGACTTGAAGTCCAAATTATGAGATAGTTACATGAGAATCAGTGTGATGGAGCAGTTCAGGTGCTGAACCAGGAGTGAGGAAAACCAGTTCTAATCTTCTAATCTTCCCTTAAGACAGTTATTCTTTCACTCAGCCCTAGACTGAGAAATTTTTTTAAAAAAATTTACCAACTCATATTGGACCAGTGTGGCAGCTTATGATCTATAATTATCAGGTAAGAGCTTTTAATCCTATACTAGCTTGAGTGAGCTAATAATAATTGTGAAGCTGCCATGAATTACTTTGGAGTTGAGCAGTCTAAAAATACTTCAGGATAGAAATCCTGAAAGAAAGTTTCAGGATATTCTAATATCTCAATCTGGTCTCAGCTTGGAAATGTCCCTGGCACGGCTTGGAAAAGTGGTTCCCAAATCAAGCATCTTGTTCCTGTGTGACATGCAAGAGAAATTCCGCCCCAACATCAGCTACTTTCCTCAGATTGTATCTGTGGCAGCTCGGATGCTGAAGGTAAACACTGGAGGGTAAGGACAAAGAAGTTTGGCATGATCTAGGGAGAGAGAGAGATGAAGAGATAGGGGAAGAAATTATTTATATCACTAAATGGTTTTGATTGGGTAGCCAAAGTACCCAAAGTACAGAAGTTCAGGATTCTAAATATGGGTTCTAGAATTCATTCAGGTCTTAACAAGGAGGCCATGCTTTAGCTGTTAGGAATGTTACCCAGCAGGTTCCTCCAAGACTGAGTCTAATCCATAATTTTGAGGTAGATATTGCCCAAATTTTAGTGACTCTTGGGAGCTGTTTGCAAGAATGTTTTTTTGTCAATGTTGGCAAAACCAGGCATCACAACATGTTGTTTTGCCAAATGTCATGGTAGTGATAAGGTGCCTAAACAATTGGTTCTTTGGGATCCAGAAGACAATGAAAATTCCAATAAATACAGGGATTTTAAGCTCTATTATTAACTCGAGCAAACAGATGTAAAAGCAAAACATAAAAAGCATATATACCAAGCAAAATATTACCAAAATTTCTTTCAAGCTGTCAGGAGCTCCTTAATAATGACAGCAGAGATGTCCCAAGGGCAGCCAATTTCCATGGTACCTAGTGCTAGGTTCCATGCTGAAGCTCCCAACAAACAACAAAACCCCCAGGTTTTTATCAAAGCATGGCACCATGACTTCATGGCCCTGCTATGGTCAGGTGATTGCAAGACCTGACCTTATATGATGGTACATGACTCTGGGATGGGAATCAAAAGCCCTGAAACTTTCAGTATGAGTAGAGAACTATGTGAAGATCCAGCAAACAGGAATCGAAAACAAACAGGCTAGTTCAAAAAAGAGCTCTAAACCTCTAGGCTTTTTCTTAATATGAAAGAGAAATCAAAATATGTCACTAAATTCCTCAAAACAACAATGGTCTTCCCGATTGCCACTACCCAAGTACTTACTTGGGTGTTCATGAAAGACGGGCCCTTAAGGCAAGGCTAAGGTGCCTTGTGCAATTCCTTAGATGGACACAAGGGGTCAGCATAAAATCAGCATCTGAAAAGCTCACCTCTCCATCTAAACAATCTGGGAGTCCAGCTTGTTTTCACCATACCCATCCCTAAGGCCCTGTTCTGTCTCCCCACAGGTTGCCAAAGCTCTTGAAATATGCACTGTGGTCACTGAGCAATACCCTAAAGGTTTGGGTCCAACAGTACCGGAACTGGGAGCTGAAGATTTGCCCAAATACACCAAAACATGCTTCAGCATGCTTATCCCAGAGGTGGAAAAAGAGATGGCATCTGTTCCCAACTTGAAATCTATACTTCTCTGTGGGATCGAGACACAGGCTTGCATCATGGTATGAACCTGGATTTTGGGGATAGGGCAAAAGAACTGATGCCAGTGCAGATGGGCTACCGATGCAGCTATTATCAATGTACCAATAGAAGAGAATATTTGTAGCTCATGGTTGAGCTGTGAGGTTCTTGATGCTTTCTGAGCTTGGTTTCATCAGTGTTCAGCAGAAAGCTAATAATAACTCAGTTCCCCTCCTATTGGTGTTGCAGGGGGGTGTACGACAATTTGCCGTGGCTGAGGCAACTCAGCCAACATGTCACAGTCAACTAGCTATGGCCAACTTGCCATGATCAACTTGCCATGGTACAACTTGCTGCAAGACAAGAGTTGCACTAATGTTGAAGAATAGAATTATTAAAGAAAGGATGCCAAAGAAGGGACAAAATGAAATATAAATGATGAAAATTTAAAATAAAATAAAATTATTTTAAATAATTAACCTGAATTGTTGAATTGTCCCACAATGAGTTTGTCCCATGGTGAGTTGACTATGACAAATTGTCCTGTGGCGAGTTGGCTGTAGTGAGCTGATCATGGTGAGTTTCCTATGGCAAGTTGGCTGCACCGAGTTGTCCCATTCTGCCTGCAGCAAACCCAACTGCATGTGTATATGGTGGTGCTTAAGGTCTTGGAGTAAACATGGGAGATTCAAGTTTAAACCATCTTTAGGTCTCAAGGATTTGAACTGGTCTCGCTAAGCCATTATTCTTTGCAACTTGTTATGGGAATCTGCAGGAACTTGCTTCTTTTGTCAAAAATAACAGATAAAGCATCATGCTGCAAACTCTGCCCCAGGGCAGAGCTTAGAACGAGCATGGTTTTAATCGTGGATCCAGCTGCAAAGGGGTATTGTACAGTTAAAAGGAAGAGAGGTTCCTATTTAAATCACCTTGTATTCCTGGAGGGAAAAGTGGGTTAGAAGCTTAACAGACAAATAAATAGAAGGTCTATAGAGGTCAGGATTATCAGTCTTGTTCAAATAAGCCAGTAGCTTTTTTTTATAGAATACGCTAAACCACAGTTTACTGAACTAATTATCGCTGATGGATTCACCAGAGGAGTAAACTGTAAACCATGCTTATTAGCTATCCTATCTAGATTCATACAATGTACAGGTAGTCCTCAACTTACAACCATTCATTTAATGACCATTCAAAATTAACAATAGTGCTGAAAAAAGTGATTTGCACCTCGTCCTTGCACTTTTAACCATTGCAGTGTCTTTGCAATAACGTGATCAAAATTTGGGTGCTTGGAAACAGCATGTATTTTTGACAGTTCCAGGGTCATGGGATTACCATTTTTGAACTTCGCAGCCTGCATCTGATGAGTAAAGTCAATGAGGGAAGCTGGATTCACTTAATAACTACAGTGATTTGCTTAACGACCATTGTGAAATTGAGAATAACTCATTTAATGACGACTTCAGAGATGAAAGTGCCAGTCCCAATTGCGGTCATAAATCAAGGACAACCTAGTGTAGACAAACCAACAGAAGAAATTATACATAGCTCAGGGATGCCCTGTTAGTTTTTTGGTGTTCTTTGAGCCTGATCATTTCTTTGCATAGGTTTCATTGATTTAAAAACAAGCCATATTTTGATCTAATGGGTTGAGCATACGCAGCCACCTAATACGATTTCTTTGGTTTTGATTCTGCATATTGTGTGAATCTAGCCACCTAGAATTTATTCAACACACTATGGCTAAGTAAGCTGTGCTGTTACTTTTAAAAGCATTTTTTTCTACAACCTCTTCCGATGAAAAAATGCTTTTAAAAGTAAAAAAAAAAGCCTCTGATGATCGTGCGGCTCAGCTGGGATCATCAGAGGCTTTTCAAAGCATTTTTTCTGCAACGTCTTGGTTAAAAAAATGCTTTGAAAAGTCTCTGACGTTCCCAGCTGAGTTCCCTGATCGGCAGAGAGGCATTTTTTAAAGAGCCTCTCTGACGATCCCAGCTGAGGTCCTGATTGGCAGAGAGGCTTTTCAAAGCATTAGAAAAAATGCTTTGAAAAGTTAAAAAAAAAACAAAAACTCGGCCACACCCAACCAGTCACATTCCACCCCCCACCAAGCCATTGCCCACAGAACCGGTAGTAACAGATTTTACATTTCACCCCTGGTTAAGTCATGCTTAACGACCATGTGATTCACTTAACAACTGCAGTAATTCGCTTAACAACCATGGCAAAAGTAAAATCGGATACAACTCATTTAACTACTGCATCGCTTAGTCATGGAACCTCTGGTCTGAATTGTAGTAGTACGTTGAGGACTACCTATAGAACTTAGAAATAGGCACGAAGCTAATTTGCTCCTTTGAATTAAAGGAGAAGCAGCAAGTCTGCTTTATATGCAGGGAGCCAGCTTACCACCGGTGGGTGTATTCATGGTGAGAATGAAGACCCAGCATCGTCCTCTCCACAACACATAGTTAGTACCAAACACCCCAGCATTTCTTAGCCTAGAGGGCCTGCTGACTGGGCAATTGCGGGAGATGGTTGAAGAACTGAAAGAGTTGCAAAACCCTGGGAGTGGCAGAGTTCTGAAGAGCGCCACCACAGGAATGATCGCTGTCTCATAGAAACTGAAGGCAGTTTCTTTTGATATTTTTTTTGGATCCAGAGTACTGCCTTGGATGCCATGGAGCGAGGCCTGGACGTTCACATCGTGGTGGATGCTTGCTCTTCTCGCAGGTGATCAGTGGGACGGATGGGGAGAAGAGTCCAACGTCGCCCCTTCCATTTTCCTCATGTCTTTCGTTGGGTTCTTTTTTTTCCTGTCTCCCTTTCTTAGCCAGGTGGACAGGATCATAGCTCTGTCCAGACTGCGTCAGAGCGGGGCCTTCTTAACCACCAGCGAGGGACTTATCCTGCAGCTTGTCCGGGATGCGGCCCACCCGCGTTTCCGAGAGGTAATTCTCTAAATTTCTTTGCACACATCCAAGCTGCCAGCTTCATTCACCTGCTTCAGTTGGCCAGTGCCTCTCTATAAATGCCCCCCTGGTAAAGCAGTGAGATTTAATCATCTGAGTGTGAAGCAGTCTACTGATATCAGGAGCAGCCATCTTTGGTGGTATCCCAGCCCCCTTTACAGAAGCAGGCTGGGGCTGCTTCTTTTTTTTTGACAGGGTAATAAAACTACAAAACCCATAGTGGCTTGGTCAGGATCAGCAGTATCATGAGCAGGTGATGGGAGAACATATTGTTCTTGTACATTATTCTATTGTGTCTCATCTCCTCATGTGCTCACTGGCATAGAGGAGGAGAATGCTGTAAGCAGTTACCAGAATTCCTAGAGAAGCCTGTTGTGGGGCCAATCTAGGCTCTTGTCTCTATCTAACTGTAAGGCAATTTGGTTGACCAAATGAGGTCAGCTGATCAAAGCAAATCAATGTGAACAAACCAGTTCTGTGTCTCCGCCCAAGGGAATGTGGTCTGGCAGAGTTAAACCAACCTTTCCCTGGGAGTACATTTTTGGACAAAATAAGAACTATACTCCTCTTTCAATAGACTATGAGGGCACTCTCCAGAAACTGGATAGCACTAGTCTGAAACTATCAGCCTTATTTTAAATGTAATAGTATATCCCTTCAGTCACAATGAACATTACAGTTTTGGTGAGAACTTCTGGCAGGGTTCTGGGGAAATCCATGTTCGTGGATTTTTTGAATTTCTGCTGGCTTGAAAGAAAGCGAGGCAGCTTCCGGATGATTCTCCAGCTGTTCCCCCTCCCCCCCCATTTCTTTTTCAGATTCAGAAATTGATTATGGATCCTGCCCCTGACAGTGGCCTTCTGCCCCTCATAAAAGAGCCAGATTCCCTTTTTGGTTAGCCCAGCTGCTTCAAGGATGATCTTCTACTAAAGCACCTTCAGCCGTTTCACGTGATGTCCGTGTCCTTCTCAATGGGAAGGAACGAAATCAAGATTCTTCAAGTTGACTTTAAAGAGGAAGACGATGAATTATAAACCAAACTGAGAAGCTGCATCAGAACTGTGATCTTTCTATAGTTATGCAATGAGATGGTTGAAAGAAGGACTGGTAATATTTTGACCTGGTCTTCTTCGATTAAGAAACATCAATTCTGCCTCCTTAGCTCATGATGTGAATCTTGGCAATGTGTACAAATATATATTTAATTTGCACATTTTATTGTGACAGAGGGTGTATAAATAATAATCTGGAATTGTTTTACACTTTATGTCTATAGAGATCCTCAACGGTTGTCCCAAAGGTGCTTTTTCAAAAGGCAACTGGGCTTTGCTTTTCCTTGAAGATGTTTCGCTTCTCATCCCAGAATCTTCTTCGGTTCTGACTGCTGAACTATCTTCTTGGATGAGAAGCGAAACGCCTTCAAGGAAAAATAAAGTCTAGTTGTCTTTTGAAAAAGCACCTTTCTGTTTTACACTTCAGTGCAGATTTAGGAAACAAACGGGAAAGTAAGCAGGTGCTAGATTCATACATGATGCTTTTTTAAACTACAGTTTTGGAGTGGTTTTAGTTAGCTGCATTTAACTGAGTTCACACAACATGTAATTTAAGCATTATAACTCAAGTCTAATGTATGAATCCAGTTTACGTCTATTGACAGAAAGACAAGTACAAGTAGTCTTTGACTTATAATAGTTCATCTAGTACAGAGGTCTTCAAACTTGGCAGCTTTAAGACTTGCGGACTTCAACTCCCAGAATTCTCCAGCCAGCTATGTTATGCTTAAAGCTGCCAAGTTTGAAGACCTCTGATCTAGTGACTGTTCAAAGTTTACAATGGCACTGAAAAAAGTGACTTATGACTATTTTTCACTTATGACCAATGCAATATCCCCGTGCTCGTGTGATCAAAATTCAGATGCTTGGCAATTGACTCATATTTATGACAGTTTCAATGTCCCTGGGTCTTGTGATCACCTTTTGCAAACTTCTGACAAGCAAAGTCAATGGGGAACGCAGATTCACTTAACAATTTCACTAACAATTTCACTTAACAACAAAATGGGGCAAAATTCATTAAGCAAATGTCTCAGTGACATAAATTTTGGGCTCAATTGTGGTCGTAAGTCAAGGACTACCTGTAGCGCAGGAAAACAGGAATTTGTACAGGCAATCATACAATCTGAAAAAGTCCTCCCTTTTTCTAATTCCATAACTTTTGGGCCTACTCACAATCACGAAAGCTAAAAATGTGGGTTTATTTAAAAACTGATCCTCACAATTTCATGTTCGCCCTGGGATTCATGCCATGTACAACACAGTGAAATATGTATTTTGAGGCCCTAACAATTGTTCAAATGTTCAATAAGCTCCAGCTGTATTTTTTTTTTAAAGCTTACTAACTTCACGTGCATAAATTATTAAGTTAGGAAGTTTCCCTTCATTTCCTGAGAAATTTCAACTGCTGATTTCTGGATACCAAAACCATAACATTAGTCCTGCTTTCAATTGTGAAATAAAATGGGTGATTGTTTCACTCTCCAGGCTCACATTTTGACTCTAGTCTAAAACAACATTTCTCAACCTTAGCAACTTTTAAGATGAGTGGATTTCAACTCTCAAAAGCCAGCAGTCTGGGGAATTCTAGGAATTGAAGTCCACATATCTTAAAGTTGCTAAGGTTGAGAAATCCTGCTCTAAAGTCACATTTTATTTACATAAAATCTGTCCAAGCCAAGCATAACCATGGGGTGTCTATGGAGATTCTCAGTCATCCAGGGCATGGTTGTTCCAAAGGTCCTTTTTCAAGAGGCAACTGAAATTAGACATTTCACTTCTCATCCAAGAAGTTTCTTCAGCTCTGACTGGATGGTGGGGAATGGAAGGATTTATTATACTCCTTGCAGACAAGAATCTGCAAGGACACAAGAATCTGCAAGGAATATAAATCCTTCCATTCCCCACCACCCAATCAGAGCTGAAGAAGGTTCTCAGATGAGAAACGAAACGTCTTCAAAGAAAAACTAGAAAGTCCAGTTGCCTCTTGAAAAAAGCACCTTTGGGACATCACCATGGGAAAAGTATATTATTTTGACAGGAAAGGCTTCCAAGAAATCTATGCATCCATCATTCCATGGTGAGCAGGAAAAGAAATAATGTTTGTTTCTGTCCCTGTTTTTGAGACTGTTTTAACTGAGAGCAGTTTTGCTTCAGAGCAAAACTCTGTGCATCTCTAGAGGATGTGAGAAAGTTAGTTTTCTGGCTATGGGGCATAATTGCTACCCTTCAAGCAGTTGGATAATATTTGAAGAATAATCCAAACTCAAGGATATTTTTTTTAAAAGCCATATCCACGTAGGACTCCAGATTTGATCTGTCTACTTTCTTCATCCTCTTCCCACCCCACCTCTCCTATTTCCGGTGACTATGCCGCTGTCCCTTTAAGACCCAGGCTTCCCTTTCTGCTCCTCATCACAACACCAGGGACACGTGCCTCCCCGCGTGCTTCCAAGGCTGAACTGTCGCCTTTTTCCCCCTGCCGCCTTCCCATTGGTTAAAACTGGGTCAGGCTCCTCCCACCTTGTCTCCTCCCATTGGTCAAATCTAGGTCAGAGCCCCACCTGCCCCATGGCAGACGCACATGACAGAAGAAGCAGTGGGTGGGAGGGGGGGAGCGGTGTTTGCAACTCTCACGCTCTCGGGCGGCTGGTTGGTGGAGAAGAGCTCGCGAAGCCCCGCCCACTTTCGCTGCCCGGCTCCTCCTCCTTGGCAAAAGGAGGGGCGAATTCGGAAATAGTTGCGAAGTGCTGTTTGAGGAAAGTAACTGGAGCGATTTTTTTTTTTGCAATTTTATATCTGCATCTATCCGTCTATTGCACGCGTCCAGCTCAAATGCATTGGTTCCCTTCTGGGGGAAGCCTGCATAGGACTCCAGAACGGATCGGGATCCGCTTTCGGTTTCTCCTCCTTATTATAACGGCGATCTGGCAGAGAAGCAGGTGCGAAAATCTCGGATTCCTTCATTGCCCGGTCGAGAAGACGCTTTTCCCTCGTTGGAGACCGCGCATTGCTTTTTCCAGCGCTGCTAGGATTTAGCTGGAGGAGGAAAAGGCGAGTTTGATCCACCGTGTAGAGGGAGTAGGATCTATTAGTGAAGGGATCACATCGCCGAGTCTTTTAGAGGGGGAAAGGCTAGGGCTTCGGAGAAAAACCTCCTAGGGGTCATTAATTTTCCACCAAAATAAATAAATATATTTTTTTTAAAAAATATGAGCTAGACAATCGATTCCCCCCATTAATCATCCTTAATTATTGTTTCCTGCTTTTAAAAAAAAATTAAATCTCTCCCACCCCAGCCTCCTCATCCCCAGCAAGATCCTAACAGATCTTCTGCGAAGATCCTTTTTGGTGCTGACTGCTTGCTAAATTTGGAGCGGGGCAAAGCCTGCCTTCGCCCTGGAGGCTTATTTGGAGGCTGGAGGTGGAAGGAGGAAAGGGGGGGTTGGGGGGAGCAAGCGGGAAATAAATATTTTATTTATATAAATAAAAATAAAATATAAATATTTTAGTGGTGGTGGTGGGGATCAGCCAGGTCCCTGAAATTTCCTTCCCTTCCTGAGCATCGTTGGTGGATTTTCGTCGGGGTCTAGTTCCAAGCTTGATGCTTTTGCTGGTTTTTTTTTATATTTCTAAAGTCGGGACACTTTGCTGGAGATCGTGAGAAAGAGAGGAAGAACCCACCGTCGGCGGTGGGCATCTCCTGGAGTTAACTCGCAACTGTCACTGCAACCTTCACCATGGCCCAGGGCAGTCCGGCACCCAGTCTCATGTCGTCTCCTCCTTTGGCGATCGGAGGCTCCAGTTCCACTATGGTCAGTCTCAAGAGTCTCCTGCAAGGACCGGTCAAGAGTCCTGAACGCCGGGGGACCAAGGATCTAGGCTCATGTGAGTGATTTCACCCCCCACCCCACCCTGCCCCCACCGCCTGCAACATGCCAGCATTTGTGCTCACAGCTACACAGAACATTTGCTGCTTTCCAACTGTTTCACCAATGGAGGGATTTGATTTGATTTGTTTGTTTAGAAATTGCTAAAGCAATTTTTATGTGTCTCTATGTAGATTACCATCTATCATCTATCTGTCATCTATCTACTCAATCAGCATTCTAGCTAACTAGCTCTATCTGTCTGTCTGTCTATCTATCTATCTATCTTCCTATCTATCTTTATCTATCTATCTATCTTTCTTTCTATCTATCTATCTATCCTATCTGCCTGCCTGCCTCTATCTATCATCTATCTATCTATCTATCT
>WNWU01013574.1:300770-321532 GCA_012654045.1 Ptyas mucosa
AAAATTAGACTAGACTAGACTAGACTAGACTAGACTAGACTAGACTAGACTAGACTAGACTAGACTAGAATAGAATAGAATAGAATAGAATAGAATAGAATAAATTCTTTATTGGCCAAATGTGATTGGACACACAAGGAATTCAAGGTGTAGATCCAACTAATGCAAAATTTTCTAGTCCAGGTCCCTGCTCAAGCAGGAGAACCTATTGTCAGACCTGGAAGCCATATTTTAACTTTGAGCCTTCAGGCCTGCCAGAATTTCTACTGTGAGAAAATGGGAGGGGGGATTGCATGGAATAGGTGATATGTAGTAGTCTAAACAACATTCTTTCCTGAAAGTCAAGGCCACTGTAACCGGCAGCTGCGATGAAATAACTGAATAGAATAGAAACACAGAGTTGGAAGGGACCTTGGAAATCTTCTAGTCCATCCTCTGCCCCCATACCATTCTGGACAAATGGTCCAATCTCTTCTTAAAAACTTCCAGTGTTGGAACATCCACAACTTCTAAAGGAAAGCTCTTCCACTGATCAATTGTTCTAACTGTCAGGAAATTTCTCCTTAGTTCTAGGTTGCTTCTCTCCTTGCTGAGTTTCCATCCATTGCTTCTTGTCCTGCCTTCAGGTGCTTTGGGTAATAGGTTGACCCCCTCTTCTTTGTGGCAGCCCCTGAAATATTAGAACTGCTATCATGTCACCCCTTCTTATAAACTAGACATAACCAATTCTAGTAAAAATGGATCTGATCACTTAATGACTCACTTAACAACTACAACGCTTAGTGACTAAAATTTTGGTTCCAGTTGTGGACGTTAAGTAAAAGACTACCTGTATGACCTTTTTTAGGCTAAAAAGAAAATACATGGTTTAATGAACAGCAGAGAGGTGCTCTGCTGGTCATGTTAGGTCTGAGTATTTTCAAAATGTCCATGGCCCTAAACACAGAGAGATGAAAATGAAATGCTTAGGTCTTCCCCCTCATTTTTTCTCTTCACAACAATGAGGCTAAAAATAGGAATGAATCTTAGGGAAGCTGTATGGTAGAGTGAGAATTTTAACTCCCATCTTCCAAGTTCTTTCCCTCCATGGCTTTACAATGGTGTGGGGAAGGGGTGTGTGGAGAGAATGATACAAGAAGAATGAGAATTTTTACAAGTGGTTTAACAGAGTTGGAAGGGACCTTGCAGGTCATCTAGTCCACCCCCCTACCCAAGCAGGAGACCCTACATCTGCCTCTACCTAGGATTGAACTCACAACCTCCTGATTGTGAGGCAAGAGCTCCACCTCTAGTCAGACACCTTGAAGCAAGGTCTCCAAACTCCCAGGCCACAGACCAGACCGGTGGGTGGCCTGTTAGGAACTAGGCCGCACAAGCAGTGGGCACGCAAGCGAAGCTTTATCTGCGCATGCACAGGATCTGGGTTGCATGTGAAACAATCCTCTCCCTCCCCCACCCCCACCCCTAAATCAGTGGAAAAATTGTCTTCCACGAAACTGGTGCCAGAAAAAGTCTGGCTGCCTTGAAGGATTTCACTTGTTATTCATTTGGTTCTTTTCTCAAGCTGGGATCCCTACCAATCAGTGGTGGGTTGCTACCGGTTCTCCCCGGTTCAGGAGAGCCGGTAGCGGAAATCTTCATAGGAGAGCGAACCGGTTTGCTCTGAATGTCAGTTGGGCCCTCCCCTGCCCCCGCGCTAATCCTACCTTTATTTTGTTTTTTGGTCAGCTGTAAGGCGCGGCAGAGGGGATTGCTATGCCTCAGCTGTTTTTTTTTTCTCAATGCGCTTGCGTGAAGCGCAAGTTCGGCGCGCGTACAGGTGAAGCTAGCATGCACGCAGCAATCGCACACAAAGTGCGTGCGTGACGCGAACTGGTGATAAAACTGATTAGAACCCACCACTGCTATCAATGATGTATATATCTTTTGACTCTCAGAATGCCTTTGTTAGCATTTGTTTCTTTATGGATTTATAACTCACCCTTGTTCAGAAAACCTGGGGCAGCTTCATGTCCCTTGCAGAGATGGGATTCATATTCCGGTGCTACCGGTTTGCCATCGGTAGCACATGGCGCTTCTGCGCATGTGCAAAGTGTTTTTGATGAGGGGGGGGGGGGGGGCCGGAGCCTCCCACTGCCGCTGCTACCGTTTCGCCAGAACTTGGGCGAACCAGTAGAAACCCACCCTGGTCTCTTGTTCAATTCTGAGTTGAACCTTGCACATCCGCAGGCCGTGTTGAAGAAAGATTGGATATCGGATACTTAGTGCCACTGAATCCAATTCCCTGCTCAACGCAGGAAACCATATTAAGACTTCCTCAGTGGAGCGGTTTTTAGCTTCTGCTTGAATGCATCTGTGAAGGAAAACACGCCATCTCCAGGCGTGTTATTCTACTGCCAAAGTGCTCTTAGATGTTTGTTTCTAATCTACAAAGCCTTCTTGCAATGTACAATCTAGCATTCCATATTCTGCCGTTCTGGTCATGCATGACATCCTTGAAAGTATTTGCACAGGGTTGTCCTATCTCCACTGTGCTCCGTTCTTCCGTTCTGTCTTTATAGGACTTGGTTTCTTCTCCCAGGATCACATTCATTGATCTTTTCCAAACCAGTTGGTTTGGTTTCACTGGGTTGTTGTTGGTTTTTTTGTTTTCCCCAAGTGCAATGTGCCCTTGAAGAACTGGCTGCAAATTTGATTGGGGAATCTGACCTGTGTAGGATGTAGTGAAACTATTAGTTGTGTAATCTGAAAATAATCCTCCTTGGCATTCCCCTAATCTTACAAGGAAGCTAGAATCAAATAAGTAAAATAAATTTAGAAAACCTTGTTCTTGAAGTAGCCATTTTGACTTCGGGTAATTATTGCATTGTTTTCAGGGCATTTATAGATCGGCCGCTTTATGATCGCTAGAATTTTCCCATCTATCAATGACAGGTTTGTGACTTCTTAGATCCCCCTTTCCCTCTTTTTTGAAGACAGATAATGTTTGTGCTTCCTCAGTCACTAAATCAGTTCTCCAGGGTTCGTCAAAGGTTCAACCAGACCATCAACAAATTTCTTCAGTACCGTAGAATGCTATTCATCTGGGCTCTAGAGATTGAAACTCATTCGAGGGAAAGATGCATTCTTTTTCAGACGTGTGTGATATTTGGTTACAGAGTGGAAAAGGTGCTATTGGATCCAATATAGGTGTATTCAGAACTTTTCCTGGGCTGGGAGATTTATTTTTGAGTTAGGAACATAGCGATGAGGAGTCCAGGTAAAAGAATCAAGAGGCTGCCCACAGTTAGAGCAAGTAACACCTGCTCTGAAACATGTTTTCTGCTTTAGAGCCAAATACTGCAGACTACAGGTAGTCCTCAACTTACGACCGATGGGTTGGCAATTCTTCAAAGCTACAATGGAGCCCTCAAAAGGTAGTTAGAACGCAATTTCAAAATTCCAGCAGCCACCACCACCACCCAGTCACATGTCACACTTGGAAACTGGCCCATATCGTGACCACAATTTATTGTTTTTGCCAACAAACACAACCCATTGGAAACAATGAGTTCACTTAATGACTGTGACATTTGCTTAACAACTAGTGGCTGTTGCTTAGTGACTGCAGCATTTGTTTAATGACCACAACAAAAAGATTGCAAAATTGTACACGGTGCTGGGGTGACCTGCTTAACGGTCAGCATGATTTAACAATGGTAACTCTGGACTCAATTATGGTTGTAAGATGAGGAGTATCTGTAATTCCTTGCTTTATCTCAGTCCTGTTCCTTCATTTCAGCTTCTCAAATTAGAGAAAACAGTGTCAAAATAGAAGTTGAGTAGGCCTGTTTTTTTTATTTGTTACCTGTTATCATTTTACCATTTTTGCTCAGCTGCTTAATTTACTGTACAGATAGTCCTCAACTTACAACAATTGACTTAGTGACTGTTCAAAGTCACAACGGTACTGGAAAAAATGACTTATGACTATTTTTCACACATGTGATCATTGCAGCATTCCCATGGTCATATGATTTAAATTCAGATGCTTGATTCATATTTATGACCATTGCAGTGTCCCAGGATAATGTGATCTCATTTTGCAACCTTCTGACAAGCAAAATCAATGGGGAAACCAGATTCACTTAACAGCTAATTTAATGTTACTAATTTAACAACTGCAGTGATTCACTTAAGAAATGTGGCAAGAAAAATCATAAAATGGGGCAAAACTCACCTAACAAATTTCTCACTTAACATAAATTTTGGCCTCAATTGTGGTTCTAAGTTGAAGACTACCTGTATCTTCTTTTTTTTATTCTGTATTTATTTAAAAAGATTCTTATTTATTATTTCTAGCATTCTTCATCTACTCAGCTCCTTCTTTTAGTTCTATTTCCTAGCACTTTTTCTAGTATTCTGGGTTACCTGCCTATAATGTTCCATTTTTGCTTTTCAAAGGGTCACTAAACTTTTCTTCTACTCTTTGAAAGAGAATATTGCCAGGAAAACAAAGTAAGAATCTTTGCAGAATTTCCAGCAGATATTGGACTAACTAAACTCCCCATCAGTGCCACTTCACACTTCTTGGCAAAACCTGCCACTCATTTGCATGGATGGATTACTTTTTTGTCTGGCACCACTGAAAGGTCATTGAATGGAGATTCTTCCTCAGCTGAAACCCTGTCTTGGACTCCAGCTCTCTTTCTCTTTTTTTTTTTAGCCAGGGTAGTCCAATACATTGCATGCCCATCAGGTTAGGAAGGCGTGATGTGTGAACTAAAGCAGACTCTTTCTTTTTTTTTCTTTTCTTTTTTTAAAATTTGATTTATATGTCGGAACATATAAATCAAAACATTTGATTTATATGTTCTCCGGAGACTCAGGGCGGCTTACAGTGCGTTAAGCGATAGCCTTCATACTTTTGTATATTTTATACAAAGTCAGCTTATTGCCCTCACAATCTGGGTCCTCATTTCACCTACCTTAGAAAGGATGGAAGGCTGAGTCAACCTTGAGCCTGGTGGGATTTGAACTTGCAGTAATTGCAAGCAGCTGATCTTAATAACAGTGAATTAGTCCACTGCGCCACCAGGACTCTTTGTTTCTTTCAAACTTGGAAGCTTTAAGATGTGTAGACTTCAACTCCCAGAATTCCTCAGCTCTTTGCCTTGCCTGTTTTTCCTTGAGGTTTTCGCCTCTGGGTTATTAGCCACAAACTTTTCTCCTCAGCTAGCTGTTCGCCAGTCTTTCGCCCCAGCACAATGGCCACAGCCACTCCCTCCCTGTGCAACCCATACACAGAAGGAGGTTTCATCATAGGTTTTTCGACACCTGGGACAGTTAGGGCGCAACAAATCAGCTAGAGGGGGAAGGAAGGAAGGAACAGCCTTAGTGAAATAGGAGGAGAAGGAGGGGGAAACTTCCACCTCTGTTCCCCCCCACCCACCCCGAGAGAAGGAAGAACTTTTTTCAGGCCAGATATCCAAATTGCTAACTAACGACAATGAATAATTTACGGCATTGATTCCCACTCCCAAAAAAAGTGGGGGGGGGGAGATATTGGCAAACATTCCATTCAAGATTTAGAAAGGAAGAAAAGGAAATTGTAAAAGCGCTCCGTTCCTGCCCCTGCCCCTTCCCCCAGTTCAAAGAGAAGTACTCCTGGTGTTTTTTTTTTATTTTTTGCAAGGGGAAGAGTTAGCTGCAATTAATTTCTTAACCAAAAGCAACAGATAGTAGCGCTTCCTAAAGAGAACTTGGAGAGATTCACGTTTAGGAAAAACCCCTTTCAGATAAGGCAGCTATCAAAGATCTGATAGACACAAAGGATGGCTGTGTGTTGTGTTGAGGGAAAGTGTCAAGTGGCATATCACCAAGGTTAGATCCTGTGTTGTTATAACTGTCTAGAATGAGAGGTTAGAAAAAAGTAATTATCATATTTGTAGATAATAAATATATGAGAGATAGCAAATGCCTTTAGAAGGCAATATTCAAGAGCATCTTGAAAAATTGGGGAAATGGGCAGAAACAAGCACAATTGATTTCAACTGGGACAGAAGTAAAATCTTTCATTCATGTAGGAAAAAATAAAGATTTGGTTATAGCAACTAGTGTGTTTGTGTGTGTGCTTGTGTGCTCCTGAGCAGATACCCTAACTTACATCTTCCTGCAACAGACAGATTCCTTTCTTCTCAGTGTTTATCTTTTATTATGTTTTCCCTCCTTTTGTCTTCCTAATTGGCCACCTATTTGGTCCCCTATTAACAGCACAAAAGGTGTGTGGTATGCCAAGTTGTAACACACACACACCATCCCCACCCCCTCCTGAATTCTGCACAAACATCTCGGGAGGAAAAGAACAAACAAACAAACTGAAGCGCTACTATCTGTTGCTTTTGGTTAAGAAATTAATTGCAACTAACTCTTCTCCTTGCAAAAAAAAAAAAAAACAAACCAGAAGTGCTTCCCTTTGAACTGGGGGAAGGGGCAGGGGCAGGAACGGAGCACTTTTACAATTTCCTTTTCTTCCTTTCTAAATCTTGAATGGGATGTTTGCGTCCCATTCAAGTCTTCGGAGAGGGGCAGCATATAAATTGAATTAATGAAATTAAATTAAACATCTCCCCCCCTTTTTGGGGGGTGGGAATCAATGCCGTAAATTATTCATTGTCATTAGTTATCGATTTGGATATCTGGCCTGAAAAGAGTTCTTCCTTCTCTCGGGGGAAAAAAGCCAGAGGTGGAAGCCCACCCACCCCCACCCCCCACTCCTTCTCCCTCCCATTTCACTAAGGCTGTTCCTTCCTTCCTTCCCTCTCTAGCTGATTTGTTGGGCCATAACTGTCCCAGGTATCGAAAAACCTAGGATGAAACCTCCTTCAGTGTATGGGCTGCGGCAAAGCGCCTGGGAGGGAGTGGCCGTGGCCATTGTGCCGGGGCGAAAGACTGGCGGAGGGCCAGCCAAGGAGAAAAGTGTGTGGCTAATAACCCAGAGGCGAAAATCTCAAGGCAAAACAGGCAAGGCGAAGGGACCGGGACGAAAAGTTCCATTCCGTCTAAACACAGATCCTTTTTTGCAGGACAGGAATCATCTTTAGGGGGTTAATTGAAGGGTACACTTCTAACAGTAGGCAGGGCCAGAGTGAAAATGGAGATTTGTTTTAATTATTTTCAGTTAATACCGTAATTCCCTTGTGGGTAACAATGTTCTTATCACAAATGCTCTGCGATTCTTTGACTTAGATATTAGAGGTTTTGCTTATGTAAATTGCTTGTGCTAGTTGTAACATCCCTGATTAATATGACATCAATCTTATATTCCTGTAAGATATTATGTCTAAAGAACTAAAACCCACATGATGGTTTAATTTGATGGCTGTATAAACACAGTTTGACAAGGTTGTAGCTAAATCCCACAATACAGTGAATCACAAAGGCACACTAACAAAAGCAGAGAGCCAAGTAGCTTCCCCAAGGACTTGTTGAGTTAACTGGTGTCATATACCACACTATCTAAAGCTAAGGTGTATTTTATTTTTCTAATGTGGCAAAAATTTGGGTTATCTATACAAATTTGATCATGAAGCTGAAGGCCATATTCAGATTTCTCTCAATTAAATAATTTATAGCCCATCTTTATTATTTTTACAAATAACTCAAGTGACAAACATAATATTCCTTCTTCCTCCTATTTTCCCCACAATAATAACCCTGCGAGGTGGACTGGGCATTCAGAGAGAGAGAATGGCCAAGAATCCCACAGCCAGCTTTCATGCCTAACACAGGATTAGAACTCACAGCTTCCTGGTGATTGTCCTAAAGTCACCCAGTCAGCTTTCATAGCTAAAGCAAGACTCGAACTCACAGTCAGCTGGTTTCTAGCCTGGGGCTTTTACCACCAGACCAAACTAACTCCCCTATATTCAAAAGGAGTGAATATTTGTATCAAAAGTTGGAGGGAATGGTGCGGTGGCCTAGAGTTGGAGTTCTCGCCTCATGAGTTCGATCCTAGGCAGAGGCAGATATTTCTTTCCCTGGGCACAATGAGAATGAACAAAGAACTCCGCATTGGCGACAGGGAGGGCATCTGGCCATTAATCACTCTGCTAGCTCCGTTCAGTTGCCCAGACTCCACCCGACAAGGAATTATGGGGTCATTAAAAGAGGATGATGATGATTTGTATCAAAAGTGGGAATTTGTACCCAGAGTGGGTGTGCTCACTACAGCTATCAGTCTCTTTTTTAAGGTGCCATCAACAAGGTCAGCAAGAGTGCCAGATGATCCAAACAGCACTTCTTTACTTGGAAAAATCATTTTAAAATCCATATAAAACCCTTTGCCAACTGCATGCCTTAGGCCCGTGATGGCGAACCTATGGCACGGGTGCCACAGGTGGCACGTGGAACCATATTGGTGGGCATGCGAGCTCAGCTTCAGCACACATGTGTGCGTCGGCCAGCTGATTTTTGGGCCTTCTGGGCCCACCAGAAGTCAGGAAACACACTGTTTCTGGCCTCCGGAGGGCCCCTGGGGGGATGGGGAAGGCCATTTTCACCCTCCCCAGGCTCCTAGAAAGGCTCTGGAGCCTGGGGAGAGCGAAAAACAGGCCTGCTGGGCCCACCGTGCCATCGCATGCCAAAAGAGGGGGAAAGCATGGGGGGGGCGGGTACATAGAATTATGGATGTGGGCACATGTGCGTGTGACCCCACCATGCTCCCCCCGCTTTTGGCACGCAATGGCAAAAAGGTTAGCCATCACTGCCTTAGGTGCATGGAGCTGGCAGAGGGTTGGACACCCCCTGTTGCTTTTCCTAGTGTTGTTTGGCTCATAAAAGTAAAACAGTGTATTTGTATTCTGCATACGAACATTTAAGTGATGGAGAGCCTTGTGGGAAATTGTCAAAATTACCTAGTGCGCAATACTTATGTGATACTTTCTTTTACATGTCACTTTTTTCTTCTTTCCCTCCCCCTGCCCCGGCCTTTTTCACGTTGCGCCAGGATGAAAAATATTGGAACAGGCGGTACAAGAACAATGAGGCAGCAAAACGCTCAAGAGATGCTCGCCGCCTGAAAGAGAATCAAATCACCGTTCGGGCGGCTTTTTTGGAGAAGGAGAACGCTGTCCTTCGCCAAGAAGTGGCCAATATCCGCCAGGAACTAACCCGCTACCGCAGCATCCTCTCTAAATATGAATCTCAGCACGGCACCTTGTAAAACCCACAGCAGGGCGCTGTGCTCTTCTCCAAGATCCCGCCACCGAGGTGGTAGGGCCACCCTGGTTTTTCAACCCAGACCCCCTGTCTTCCCAAACCAGGCAAACAAATAATCCAACGACAGATGTTTGGAACGAGGGACAGGTCTGCGGTGAGCACTTTCCACCTGCAGGGACTAACCATGGTTCTGGGTGCACAAAGGAGAGTTCCTGGGTGGGCATGGCCCGCCCCTCACCCAGAACAGGACAGCAGCCAAGATGTTGAACTGGGCATAGTAGATACCTGGAAGACACAAGGGCTCTGTAGCACGTTGGAAGATGTATTGCACACACTAACACATACATGTGCACGCACGTTCTCTCTACACCTGTATCTTAGGGTTTGGCTTGTAGGCGAACTCTCGATCCAAAGGACAATTCAACCAGAGACCGTAACGTCTGCAAACCACTGTTCTGTGTGGCATTTGGACGGGACTTGGATATGGATGACCCAGGAGCTCTTTAGGCAGATCTCGGTGCCTAGGCTCAGTCACACAAACAGGTTTTTTTTTTTTTCAGCAGATGATTGCACACAAGTTTAAACCCTTTCTCATTTCATCCATCGACTGTGGGGTTACGATTAAGGGACAGGCAAGCCAGCTACAAAAGTGGATGTGATATCCAGGTTTTCTGGGCTCATCCCTACCACTATGACTTTACGTGCCCCTCTCGAGGACGCCTCGAAGTCTTGGACACCCTGAATGGAAAATCCTTTTTGAGATCAGTAACCATCAAGACCACTCTTCTGTCTATAGAACGCCAAATTAAATCAAACGGGTTGCTTGCTCATTTTATTTCCACAGTTGGCCGAAGGGGACTTTACATCTGATGGCAAAGCTAGGAGTCCTTACTTTAATTGTTACAGTTATATTATTCTCTCTGTTTTTAGTTTAAAAAGGCAAGTGACTGCATCTGTTTCTTCCCAGCACTGCCCATTGTAGTGTCATGTGTACAGAAATGATAAAACACGAGACCTCATTTGTGTCCCTTCTAAATATGAAATCTATATAAATACATACACACACATAGATATATAGATATATATATATATATAGATATATATATTCAGTTTCATTTCATCTCTTCTTTTGTAAAACAGAGAAAATGTGTGGTTGCTATGTGTGTGTGTATATATATGTGTATATACACGCAGCCACATTCACTCCAAGCAAGACTTATGAGATTAAACTATGTTCTTCTATTAAGGGAAGAATGATTCTTTCGTACAGAAAGGGAAATGCTGGACAAACATGTTTAAAAAATCTCCTTTGGAGAGATTCCTAATCTTTTTCATTTTCCATGTAACAGTGTTGTTAAGAACTTTTGGGGAGGGGTGGATGGCAGTTCCCCCCCTCCCCCCCAAACCCTCCCAAAAGATGTTTACAATTATATGCTACAAGCAATGAGGAATAAAGGAAGATGGGATTTTACAAAATACAATCACTAAATAATTTTTCTGTCTCTGTTCACATACCTGTCTGTAGATGTAATGCAGACATACACACGAGAGAGTTCCTTTGTGCTGTATCAGCTTCTATTTTTATAGGCTGGGCCATTTTTGGCTTTGGATCAAACAACCACTTTCCTTTTTGTTTTGTTTTTTTTTTAATTTTACAATTCCCTTTCTATAAAGGTTGGTGGAGACTGTTTATATGCATGGGAGAGAACGTGAACAAGGAAAGCAACTTTTCTGTAATAAGAGCATCTTGTGACACCTGAAAGACTAACATATAATGTTGTCACATACTGGTAAGCCTTGACTTAATGACCACAACTGAGCCCAAGATTTCCATTGCTAAGCAAGACAGTTGTTAAGTGAGTTTTGCCCATTTTACAACCCTTCTTGCCCTAGTTGTTAAGTGAATCACTGCAGTTGTTAAGTCAGTTACATGGTTGTTGAGTGAATCTGGTGACATCCCAGGTGCCGAGGGCCTGAATTTTAATCACATGACCGTGGGGAATACTGCAGCAGTCATGTGAAAAATGGCAATCACTCAGTTGTAACTTCAAACAGTCACTAAGTGAATGGCTGTAAGTTGAGGATTATCTGTAATGATTATGTGCCATCAAGTCATTGTTGACTTTTAGTGACCACTGAGATTTTCTCCATGATGATCTGTCCTTACTGCGTCTTCAGCTCTCATCGCTACTCTAACTGGAGCAATCTATCTTGTGGCTGGTCACCATCTCCTTCTTTCCCAGCACTGGAGTCTTCTCCAGGGAGTGAGATCTTTGCATAATGTGTCTGAAGTAGGATAATTTGAACCTGCCTCAAATGGAAATGCTGGATTGATTTCTTTTTATGATCCATCAGTTTGTATTGTTGGCTGTTCACGGTACTGTCAGGATTCTTCTCCAACACCAAAGTTCGAAAGGTTCAATATTCTTCACTATTTTTGCTTCGACAAAATCCAACCTTGGCTTCCATAATGGCTTACCAATAAAAGAATATTTGTAGCTCGGGATTGAAGTGGGCGGCCTTTGGTGCTCTCTGAGTTTCGTTGTTTTCTTGTAGACGTTCCCTTACCCAAATGAAGTAACATCATCAGTGCTGATAATGTTACCTAGTTTGGGTAATGAAACGTCTGTAAGAAAACAACCAAACTCAGAGAGCACCAAAGACCCCTCAATACCACGATTTGCATGATTCTGATCTTTGTAGATAAAATGGCTTATGTAGTAGTATTTCATTAAATGCATGGAATAAAGGCAAATGCAGGGTGTTATGTAAGACACAGAAGTTCCACTGCTTAAAAGTTATTGCCTCCTGAATGCTGAATGCTTCCCATTATCCTAAAATATAGCAACGCTGGCTAAAACTTATAAGAGATCCAGCATTATCTGTAGGGCCAGAAGTTCGTTAACCAAGTTATAGGTTGGTGGAAACCCTACTTGAGACTCGACAGGTGTCCTGATCTCTGGAAAAATCCAACCTCCCCCAGTTTGTGGCATTTGTTAGACAAATAGAAGAACATGTAGACGGAGATGTGTGTATATATATACTTTTATTTGTGGTCACAGACCAAAATACAAATATAATTACAAAAGAACATAGGGAAAGTAACATCATGAACAGTTGGCCACCAGAAGCCTTGGCTGAGAGGAATTATAGCGTTCTCCTCTAATGGTTACGGCTCTTAAAAAAAAAATTAGAAACCTGAGAAGTAGTGTGTGAGGAGCCATCCCCTAAACAATATAAGGTCAAATTACTAGCATTGGATCCACAGAGATCTACGGAGATGTAGTTGTACAGCAGAAGCAGAAGTAAAGCCAGGCAAGGTTGATCAGATCAAATCTTGAATTGAAGGCCATTGCAAGCCAACACTCATTCTGTTGGGATATATCCCACAATATAATAATATACAGGTAATCCTCGACTTACAACCTCAATTGAGCCCAAGATTTCTATTGTTAAGTGAGACATTCGTTAAGTGAGTTTTGGCCTGTTTTGTGACCTTTCTTGCCTCGGTTGTTAAGTGAATTACTGCAGTTGATAAATTAGTAACCCGGTTGTTAAATGAAGGTGGCTTCCCCAATTACTTGATCAGTCTCCATCCATCACTTCTTGTCCTATTCTCTGGTGGATTGAAGAACAGAACATAATAACAGAGTTGGAAGGAAATTGGAGGTCTTCTCGTTCAACCCCGTGCTCAGGTCAGGAGAGCTTATATCATCCTGATCAAATGGCTGTCCAATCTCTTCTTGGAAACCTCCAGTGATACAGCACCAACGATTTCTGGTGGGAAGTCGTTGCACTGATTAATTGTTCCAATTTCTCCTTAGTTCTAAGTTGCTTCTCCTTGATTGGTGCCAATTTAACCCCCTGGAAAATCTTCCCCCAAGATTTTACATAACAAACGTGAGAAGTTATGCCATGAACCCCTTTGCAATGCCATGTATATTTTCTCTTTTCCTACCCTCTCTTCTCCTCCTCCTCCTCCTCCAGATATCTCAGGATGGGACCTTCATCTCCCTGCCCAGACAGATCTGGAAGGTTGGGGGTGGGGGGCAGGTTGGAGGAAAAGGAGTTTGAATCACCCACCCACATCTTTGGACACCACAATGATTATAAATATGAACCAGTTGCTAAGCATCGGCATTTTGATCCCATGAGCCTGGGAATGCTGCAAAGGTTGTAATGGTGAAAAGTGGTCGTAAGTGTTGAGGGTAAAACTGCCCTCTGCAAAGTGGTGCAACGGACCAGTCAGCGAATAGATACGTTGTTTAGCAAAAACACACAGATACTCACATAAAGAAAAATAAACAGTCTTTACTTGTAGTATAAAAAACAAACTTGGCTTCTCAAAACAAAGATAACACTTCTTCAAATAATCACGGTTCAACACAAAAACAGTTTGCTTACAATTCCAGTTTTCTTCGGTAACACTGACACAGTTCCTTTTCAGCAGTTCAGCCTTCTAATAGCAGAAGCAGAGGTGAATGAACTTCCTGCCTTCTTTTATGTCCGCTTAGCACAGCCAATTAGTATCATCTCATAGCAGTTAAAGTTACAGAACATAGTTTTCTCTATATTATCTACCCAACCGTAGGATAAGCATCCAACAGTAAGTAATTTTTTTCAATGCCATTGTAACTGAACGGTTACTATATGAATTGTTGTAAATCAAGGACTACCTGTATAGAAGTGACCTTGGGAGATGAGGGAGAGAGAAGGGATGCTGCCTAAGGAAAACTCAGATATGATAAGCCCACAGCTGCATAATGGGCAGAGAAAAAGAAAGGAATTTCCTTCTCAGGCTGTAAAAGTGACGGGGGGAAATTGTATTTTCAGATTTGCAAGATTGATGTCAACTTTCCCAGGCAGGAGATAAAACCAGATGAATTAATTCTACTTTATTGTAACAGAATCTTGCAAGTCTGACTGTCAGGATTCCAAGTTAACACCCCCAACAAAATCAAACTCCAAGGCTTGAAGTTCCTCAAAACTAACTTTTATTAGGGATGTCATATTGACATATCTGGGAAAACCCGAATCTGAAAGCTTCCGGATTTTCCTCATCCACAAAAACATTCAAGACCTTTCCCACATCTCCCACATGCCCACACAGCTCCAATCAGTTCTTTCCCGAACAGAAGACATCCTCCAATTTCTTCTTTGCATAGCTGCCGGACACCGTGGCCTTGAACATCTCTTAGAGAAGTTTGTTATGGCTTTCTCTACTTCACTCATGAAATCCCCCTCCCAACTTCCCATGATATGATTGTGGCAGGCCTGGATCCTCAAGGCACACAGGTAATATGGCTTCCAGGCATGACAGGCGGCCCCCTCAGAAGACACACATGTCCTGTAAAGAAAATAACATTTGGAGGAGTTATCCATATTTAACCACCCCTCCACCCCCCATGGGGACCCTTTGGCTTGTCCGGATATTTATCATGGAATTTTTTAATCAGTCTATCTACTTTGATGTTCCAGCTTTTTACCCAGGTGGCGTCAAACAAAAGGTACCCTTTCCACAAAAGGTACCCTTTCCATTGTATTAGGTATTGCAACTGACCTATACATTTTGGAGTCTAATAACTTCTTTACCTCGTAATGGGTCTCTCCTTCCACCACAATGGGGGGAGGAGGCGGTTGGGTCTGGGGTCTTATGTTAGTTCCAACAGATCGTTTCAGCAAACTACAATGAAGATCCCACCTGGTGGCCACCTGGTTCGACTCCTGGTGATAACTTGGGTGGCCGACTGCGAATGGGGAGGGATTAGGGCATGAATCACTTCCTCTCGGCAGCTGTCAAATTGAGGCTTTCTCAAGAGCGCATCTACCAATACGTTTTCCCCTGCCGGTATGTATCTCAGTTCGAACTTAAAACTTTTGAAATATTGAGCCCAGCGGATGTGTTTGGGGGACAATTTCCTGGGTGTCTTTAGGGCTTCTAGGTTCTTGTGGTCCATCCAAATCTTAAAAGGCTCCTTGCTGCCTTCCAGAAAGTGTCTCCAAGCGAGTAACGCCCATCGAATGGTACAAGCCTCTTTCTCCCAAATGGCCCATTGCCTCTCTGTATCGTTAAGTTTCTTGGATACGTGGTATCCACATGGTAGCAACTGCCCCTTGGGGTCCCTTTGCAGGAGCACTGCAGCCACTGCCACATTGCTGGCATCGGTTTAGACAACGAATTGCCGCTCTGGATCTGGATGTTGCAGGATCAGTTTTTAGGCGAACAGTCTTTTCAGTTTTTCAAAAGCCTTCTGGCATTGTCCACACAAGTGGCTGCGATGGCTTCAGTTTTGTTGGTGGGGTCCCTGTCTTTAACAGTTCGGTTAGGGGCAGCACCACCTCCGCAAAAGCTGAAATGAATTGCCGAACCCTAGGAAGCTTTGGAGCTGTTTTCGGGTGCTTAGGGGTTGCCAATCCAAAACGACTTTTAACTTTGCTTGTGTCCATCTCTATCCCATCACTAGAAATCCGGTATCCTATAATACGATACCAGATTTCCAGAGTCTTATGAAACTCGCACTTTGACAGCTTTGTGTAGAGCTTGGCAGCGAGCAGTTTTTTCAGCACCTGCCAGATGAGCTTTATGTGCTCTTCCAGCATTTCGCTGAATATGAGGATATCGTCCAAGTAGACCAGAACCCTCTTGTATAGGTGCTCATGCAGAACCTCATTAATAAACTGCATGAAGACTGCAGGAGCCCCCTGCAGTCCAAACAGCATCACTTTGAATTGGAAGCTGCCAAGCGGGCAGTTGAATGTGGTTTTCCATTCATCCCCCTCCCTAATCTTATATGGTAGTAGGCTTCCCTCAAGTCCAGCTTGGTAAATACTTTGCCCTTTGACAGTGATTGAGCATGTCCTTCATGAGGGGGAGGGGGGAGGTGTTCTCCACGCACACTCCATTAATCCTATGAAAATCCATGCAGAGCCTCATCCCCTCGTCCTTCTCTTTAAACAGCACAGGGGCTGCCACTTTCGATTTTGCAGGCTCTATGAATCCCTGTGCTAGATTCTATGTACTTGTGTCTATGTACTTCCTCAACTCCTTCATTTTGGTTGGAGTCATTGAGTACATTTTTGGCTTGGGAAGTTTCGCCCCCAGCACGAACTCTAACACACAGTCAGTCGGGCAATGGGGGGGAAGGAAGTTGCAGTCCTCTTTGCTAAATCTGCCTGGTGGGACATCCCATTTTTCTGGGTTCATGATCTCTGGGGTGGGGAGTTCCTGCCTCACTGATGGCAACAGGCCCAGTCCAAAGACTATTTTTCTGTGGCTGCCATCCCAGGAGATCATGGGTCCCCACTTATCGAGCCATGAGAGCCCCAAGATTATGGGATCTGTCATCTTGGGGGCAACTACAAACCAGAGGAATTCTTTGTGGTGCCCTAGTTCTAACTTAATGAGCTCCGTGAGTCTAGTGGCAGAGACACCGCCAATTAGCGAGCTGTCCATCTGCTCGAAGCTGATGGGCTGTCGGAGGCGGTGAGTGCATATGCCTAGTTGCTCGATTATGTGGGGGCTGATGCCATTATGTGGCTAATGCCACATAATGTCTATGACCACCTCCACTTCTCCCTGGGCTCTGGTCTGCAGGAGCTGTTAGGGTAACCTTCAGGGCAAAGGGGCAGATGGCTCCATTCACTATCAGGCAGAGATAGGTTTCAGCAGGTTCTGACCAGTTCTGGAGAACCAGTAGCGGAAATTTTGAATAGTTCAGAGAACTGGTAGTAAAAATTCTGACTGGCCCCGCCCCCATCTATTCTCTGCCTTCCAGCTGATCAGGAGGAAATGGGGATTTTGCAGTTACCTTCCTCTGGATTGGGGACGGAATGGAGATTTTACAGTATTCTTCCCCTGGAGTGAGAATGGAGATTTTACAGTATCCTTCCCCTGCCACGCCCACTAAGCCACGCCCACCAAACCACACCCACAGAACCGATAGTAAAAATTTTTGAAACTCACCACTGCCATCAGGTCGTCCTCACCGCTGTCTTCCTCTATGGAGGGGGAATCTCCGGTCTGGCTCCTTTCTGATCCTGCAGGCTGGATAGGACTCTCTGCCACTTGCTTGGCGCTCCGTCCCTTGTCTGGTGGTGGGACCAGTTTTCTTAGGTCCTGCCCAAGCAGAGGACTTCGCCCAGGGCATGGATGCTGGATCTAAGCATTCTGACTCTTGATGGTCCTGCTGACTACATCGGTAGCACTTGATGGTCCTGGGCCTCGCGGGTGTCAATTCTGCGGTCTTCTTTGGCTGTGCTTGCCGCCCCAGGGGCCGTTTAGCCGGCTTTTCAGCAGCTGGCTTCTTCGGAGTGTGGAAGTCCAGATCCAGGGCCACCGCATTCTCATACCACGCTCGTATTCGGGTCGGTGTTCCCCTTATGCTACAGGCCTGCCTCAGGTCCGAATCCAGGGCTTCCTTGAAGATGTGGACCATCAGTTGCTCTGGCCAATCCCGTAGCTTCCCAGCCAGCCTCTGGAATTCCCACACAAGCTCTTTGGCGGGCCTCCCAGCTTGCTTCAGCATGGTGATCTGGTGTTCTGCTTCCACTTGTTGGACGACATCGCTGAACCTCACCCTCATCAACTGGACAAAATCATCCTCATCCTCTAGCTCCAGGGACCCCTCATCATGAAGCTCAGCTATCCACTCTGATGCATCTCCCTCATTCATGCCTTCAGCGATGGCTGATATCAATTCACGATTGGAGGGGTATTGGTTCCCATACTGATCGATGTAGGCCCAAACTTGGTTCAGGAAGTATGCCAGCTTCCCCGGGGTCCCATCGAAGGTCTCCCGGAAGAGTGGGGGCACATCAACAGGCACGGGTTGCTGGGCTGGGACTTGCTGCAGGTTCACTGGCACCTGCTGTGAGATTGTGGCTTGGGGTTGCGGCTGGACCACTTTCTGCAGAAACTGCATACATGGCGGCATCGAGGCAGGCATCCATTGACACTGTACCCACCCCTGACTTGGGTAGTAAGCCCACCCAGGAGGGATTTGGCTCGCAGGTGGGAACCCCATCTTGGATGTCAGCTGCAGGGCTGGCAGGCTCCAAGCCCCTTGCAGCTGGATGGGAACTCCATGACTGGCCTGGCTGGCTGGGAGGAGGTGAAGTCCCAAGCAACAGGGATTCACAGCTGGGGTTACCCAAAGTGGCAGGCCAGGGGTTGAGTGGTTTGAGGCTGAATGAAAAGTCATTGCCACATCGGCCCATTGTGCTGCTGGTCCCTGGCTCGGGAAGGTGAATATTGTTTGTGCCAAGGTCCACTCTGGCATCCCGGTACCTGCATGCTGGGGTGTCCCACTTGCTCTGAGTTGGCTCAACTGCTCTGGCAGACCAGCTAGGGATTGGCTGTGCGACGGCGGCGGGAGTCCCCATTCCTTGAAGTGCTGGTGGCGCAGCGGCTGCGATAACTCCCATCGCGGTTCCCCTATCGCTCCTTGAAGTGGGGTTGCCCCGCTGGCTTCGCCTTGCACTGCCAGGTCCTGCTGCAAGCTTCGCTTTGGCAGTTGCTCTTTAGGCTGGGCACCCAGTTGGTGGGCAGCCTCTGTGGCTTTTATCACTTCCACCATCCCAGGGGAAGGAGAGTAGAGGGTCTCAGGAACCATTGCTGAGCCCATGCCTGCTGCTCCCTCCATAGGCTTCTTTTTCTCCTCCATCTTCCCTGAGTCTTCGCGTCACCTGGGTTGGGTTGGCGCTTGGGGCTCAGGACCCCAAACAGCTCCCCAGGGTTGAGGAAGCTGCTCTAATTTTAAAGGCGATTCGGGTTAATGTCAGAGTTCCAAGTAATACCCCCAATGAAATCAAACTCCAAGGCTTGAAGTTCTTCAAAGCGAACTTTTCCCTTTTATTAGGGATGTCATATCAGCACATCTGGGAAAATCCAAATCTGAAAGCTTCCGACTTCTTCTCACCCACAAGAACGTTCAAGATCTTGCCCACATCCCCCACGTGTCCACACAGCTCCAATCAGTTCTTTCCCGAACAGAAGACATCCTCCGATTTCTTCTTTGCACAGCTGCCGGACACCATGGCCTTGAACATCTCTTAGAGAAGTTTGTTATGGCTATCTCTACTTCACTCATGCAATCCCCCCCTCCCAACTTCTCACAATGATTGTGGCAAGACTAGATCCTCAAGGCACACAGGTAATATGGCTTCCAGACATGACACTGACACTACAGATCTCCTGCAATCTTTTTTTACAGTCTGGGAAGCCAGGGATGTTCTTTTCTGGGTTTCTTTCTCTGCCCTTTATGCAGTGCTGGGCTATGCAGTCTCTTATCTGATTGTGCCTTAGACAGCATCTCTTCCTCCTCAACTCCATCCTCAAGATCATTGCCATATACCATTACATGTAGCTTGAGGACCACGAATGTTTTGCCCCAATTCCGGCTTCTGTGCTTCTAGATAAAATATTAGGCACTCAGATTTGAGTTCAACTCCAAATCTAACCATAGTCTTCAGTTGCTGTCGTCAGACTCAAGTTAGTCCCTGATCCCTGTAGATATGCGCCTGTAGTGGCCTTTTGTAACCTTCAGGTGTGTCTCACATTGTTTATTACTGGTGCAATAAAACTACAGTCTCAAAGGGTCTTTGCTCCTGGTGTCTTTGAAGTCACCCTTCACCTTTTCATGAACCCTTTTGGCAACAACAGGGTTGTGACTTGCTCCTAGCTAATTTCCTGCTGGGTTACTCTTCCATGTAACTAACAGGATTCAAGTCAAACTAGTAGCTGGATTCCAGATTAGAAAGGGTGCCAACTAGTAGCAATGGCACCCCTAACTCCTAACATGATTAGGTGGCTCAGTGGCTAAGCACTGAGCTTGTCGATCAGAAAGGTTGGCAGTTCAGCGGTTCGAATCCCTAGTACAGGTCTCCTGCGTGAGCAGAGGGTTGGACTAGATGACCTCCAAGGATCCTTCCAACTCTGTTACTGTTTTTTTTTAAAAAAAACCCTCCATGGTTGGGAGATACACAGCTATATGTCAAACTCGGGTCAAGGCCTCCCACTTCACAGCTTGTCCATGCATATTTTTTAGAACATATTAAAAGTGAATTGTTTGCTTTTTCTCAAGAGTCACTGTTGCAATGGGAGAGTTGCGTGGCTAGTCCACTTGAAGTAGAAAGTCAAGCAAGGTAGCTATGTAAAAATAGTAATAATAATAATATTAATTCAGCATCTGAGAAGAGTAAGCAGGCTCCAAATAACTTTTGTGATGGGACCTTGTCAAATGTTAGAATGCGTTGTGAAAACCCCGGTTACAGTCAAAAGAGAAGAAAACATTCACATTGTACGTATTTCTTTTAAGCAAGGGGCAATCACTGACTACGTAAACTGTGCCATAAACGGCATGGGGAATTTTAGGCGGAGCATGATGCGTAACTAACTGGGCCAGAGTCTAAACATCTAAACACAAATGTAGTAAATGCCTAATCTGACTCTTACTAGTATCTCTCTCCTCCCCTCTCCTCTTTCTCTCTCTCTCTCTCTCTCTCTCTCTCTCTCTCTCTCTCTCTCTCTCTCTCTCACACACACACACACACACACACACACACAC
>WNWU01013574.1:323456-347081 GCA_012654045.1 Ptyas mucosa
CTCTCTCTCTCTCTCTCTCTCTCTCTCTCTCTCTTTCTTTCCTTTCTACAAAATTTTGATTGTAAAAAATCCTCTGGAGAGTGGTACAAATCAACTTTTGAAAAAAGGGAGGGGAAGCAAAACAGGAACTGACCAGCAAACCACAAAGCATGTAAACTTGGTTCATCTGTAAAATGGATTCGGAATGCTTTGAATCTTTAATAAGCCATGTGCAAAACCATGAGCTCTGGTGGCTCAGCAGACTAAAGCAGTGTCATTAACTGTTATTAAGATCAGCTGCCTGCAATTACTACAAGTTCAAATCCCACCAGGCTCAAGGTTGACTCAGCCTTCCATCCTTTCTAAGGTAGATAAAATGAGGACCCAGATTGTGGGGGCAATAAGCTGACTTTGTATAAAATATACAAAAGTATGAAGGCTATTGCTTAATGCATTGTAAGCTGCCCTGAGTCTCCGGAGAAGGGCGGCATATAAATCAAATTTTAAAAAAACAAAAAACAAACAAGCCATGGCTTCTTAATAGTGTATGCGTATGTGTGAGAGAGACAGAGAGATGAGGTAGTCAAAATCAACCAACCTTCCCTGTTATTTACTATAGTCCAAGATAAATCATCAACAATACACTCAACGACTGTCAACAAAGTTAAATAAATAAAGATATACGGTATGAATGCCAACTGAAACCAAGATCAAACCAACTTCACACCCAATGTGGCTAACATTCTACTTTATTAAATGAGCTGGAAGAGGCCCAAAGGATAGAAGGAAACTTTCCTATCATGGTACTATGGAGAAAATCCACAACAAAGTTTTTGCAGCTCCTTTTATTTGTAAATTCATACTTATGTTCCATCTCTGGCACCCTCCCCCCTCCAATTCCTTGGTGTTTTCTTTTTACAGTTTTAACATTTGCTGAAAAAAGATGTTTAATCCACAGCATGACTGCCACCTTGTGATCAAAGTCACAATTACAATTCTAGGCCTCCTGTATAGGGTACGTTTGATAAAAGAGGGAGGGGAACAATACTGGGTGCCTCTCTAACCCTCTTCATAGCCCCTTCCCACAAAATCTTTCCCATTCTTTAGAGATATGGAACATACAAAAATTGTAGTGCAATCCCATTATTATTATTATTATCTTTATTCATTAAATATGAAACTCAGCCAACTGAACATTCAAAAATGCATCACAAATACAATTGACTGGTGCTAATGGTTGATACGGGTTGCTGCCAGCGTCCTAGGTACGATGTTCCAAGTAGCGCAGTTTTTTGCAGTTCCGCTGGTGTTATTGCAGGAAGCTGCAATTTGCTGATGTATCTTATAAAATTCTTGGACATGGTATCAAGTGCCCCGATGACAATGGGTATCACTGTTACGTGTTTTATCCATAGCTGTGTAGTTTCAATGGCCAAGTGGTAATATTTCATAATCTTTTCCAGTTCTTTTTCTTCGACTCTGACATCTCCTAGTACCATATGTCAATAAATTGTACATTTTGGTTTTTGACAACTGCGATATCTAGCCTGTTGTGTTCCAAGTGACGATCTGTCTGTATTCGAAAGTCCCACAAGATCTTCACCTTCTCATTTTCTATAACTTTTTCCACTTTACGTTCCCATGACTTTTTGGATACAGGAAAGTCGTATCTTTTACATAATGACCAGTGGATTCAGTGGTGGGTTGTTCTCAGTTCGGCCTGGTTCGGGAGAGCCGGTAGTGGTGATGATGTGACGTCAGCGAGCTGGTCAGTGAATCAGTTTGCTATGACTGTGAGCTGGGCCCGCCCGCCTGCCCCCACGTTATACCTACTTTTATTTGTCGTTTTTTAGCCCAGCCGATAGGTGCGGCAGAGCGGATTGCTGTGCCTCAGCTGGGCAGAAATCTAATGCGCTTGCGTGGAGTGCAAGTTTAGCACACGTGAGAGCGAAGCGAGCATGCACGCGACAATCGCGCGCAAAGCACATGCACAAAGAGAACCAGTGGTAACACCAGTTGGAAACCACCGAGTGGATTAATTTAGCAACTTGGTCGTGTCTAGCTTTGTAATCAGTCGTTTTGTGATTTTGCTGCATTCACATATTAAATGTGAAACAGTTTCAACTTTGTTGTTGCAAAGTTGGATTTTTTGTTGGATTGTTGGTTGATTTTTGTATCTTTGCTTTCATGGCATTAATTTGTAGTGCTTGTTCTTGAGCAGTGAGTATTAAACCTCTGAGAGGTCCGGGTTTTCCCTCAGTAAATCAAAACCCCCAAAACCATCCCCTCAGTTCTCAGAGGATCACATGCTCCAATCACCATCTGTCCCATCTCGAGGCAGCATTCCGACCACTCCTTCTCCAGCTGCAGGATCCCCCTGACCTTGACTGACAGGAAGAATGCTATTATGTCTACAGACAACCCCTCTACTAAATCCCTCCTCCTACTTTCCCACATATGAGAAGGTGGCAGCATGGAAGCTTCCGGCCTAATATGGCTTCCAAAGCTGACACTTCGCCTATTACTGTTTTGGTTTTTTTTGTAACAGCCATATAATATTTTGTCTTGACATTGTTAAAAAAATATTATTAATGTAGTCTGTCTTTGTAAGCTAATTTGGTCTATCTAGTATCTAGAAAGCCCCCCATAGTGTACTAGCTTCAGTGCATGTTCTTCAGTGTCCTTCCAATGCTCCATTTTCCTTCTTCATCTGTCTGGTGCACTTACAACATTCCACACCCACGTATACTCCATGTTGACAAACAACGCTGAGTTGATGAAAGGCATGATTCATTGTTTTTATCTCTCCGGTCTTCCGATCTTATTAGTTCTGCTTGAGTCCAGTTTACTTTTCTAGCTGTGTATCTAATAACTGGAATTGCCTCAGTATTAATTGCTTTGATGGTGTTTCCTCTAGTGAGTTTGGATTTTAAGATCCTCTTCACTCTCATGATGCATTCATGTCTAACCTTCTTCTTGACTTCAGGATGCTTGATATTCTAAACTTGAAGAGTGCCCAGTTATTTGTAGTGGTCTACTTTATTCAGATTCTGACTTATTGCCATTGGGTATTTTTGATACCTTCAGCTTTCACTATTTTTTCTTTGTTGATGATAAGGGTGGCACATTTGTCCGGTCCAAACTTAATTGCACTATCTTGGCTGCATATTTATAGAGTGTTGACCAACAATTCTATGTCAGATTATGTTTTTTCATACAGAATAGAATTGGAATGGAATGGAATGGAATGGAATGGAATGGAATAGAATAGAATAGAATAGAATAGAATAGAATAGAATAGAATAGAATAGAATAGAATAGAATAGAATAGAGTAGAATAGAATAGAATAGAATTGAATTCTTTATTGGCCAAGTGTGATTGGACACACAAGGAATTTGACTTGGTGCATATGCTCTCAGTGTACATAACATCTTGTTTCGTCAAGAAACATAAGATACAACACTTAATGATAGTCATAGGGAACAGATAAGCAATCAAATCATATCAAATCAAATCAATCAGCTTCAGACCATCCATCTACAGATGGGAGAGCCTGGAAACTTTTTATTGTTTGATAGTCATGGTCTAACTTGTTCAATATTGTTGTCAGAGGAATCAGTGCAATGACAAACAGCAATGAAGATGAGCATCCTCACCATGGCTGTTTGTCATTGCATTGATCCCTCTATTAACAATACTGTTGTTGTTTTTGTTGGTTGCCCTGTCAGTCAGATGTTTAGACTGGATTTGGTATTTTTATTCACCTATCGAGTCGTTCCCAACAACCTGGGATAGGCAGATGTTGCTTAAACATTTAAACTTCCAAACCTTAGGAAAAACAATAAAAATCCAGTTTCACCAAGGAATCACCAAAATTATAATTCCATACTTGAGAGTCCCAATGTTCCACCTTGAATGGATTTGATTTGATTTGATTACAAGCATAGGAGCCGTTAGTCTCTCATCATGGCTAACCATTAAACTCATCTAAAGATTTCTAATCATCAAAGCTTATAAAGCTTATGAAAAAAGATTAATAGACGATAGATAAGTTGCTGTTCCTAATCGTTCCTCATTCAGGGGAGAAGTTAAAAATGAATTTCAGGCATACTGCTGCTTTGAACATATAGACCTGGGTGAAGGTGGTAAAAGGTGGTCATTCAATCAGCACTCCAAAAAAATGTCAAGGACTGGAGCCACATCCAAAATAATTTCAACGAGGATGAAATGAGTCCAAAGAAAAAAGAAGCAAGCTACCCATAAATGTAAAGTACTGCACTGAGGGAGAAGCAAGTGAGATGCACAGATCAGAGACTGGTAAAAATAGGTGTGAAAATAATTTAGGCACTTCAACAGACCACGTGTTAAACTGAATCGACAGTGTGATGTGATTGTTAAAAAAGAGTAAATGCCGTTCTAGGCTGTCTCAACACAGTACAGCCTAGTTCAATGATAGCTAACCTTTTTGCCGTCGCGTGCCAAAAGTGGGGGTAGTGGAGGGGGGATTGCACGTGCGCGTGCCCACACCCATAATTCAATGAGCCCCGCCCTCCCATGCATGTGTGTGTGACACTCCGCTCTCCCCCTGCTTTTGGCACACAATGGCACGGTGGGCCCAGTAGACCCATTTTTTGCCCTTTCCAGGCTCCAAGAGCCTTTCTAGAAGCCTGGGGAGGGCAAAAATGGCCTTCCCCACCCACCCCCCGGAGGCCCTCCTTACTTCTAGTGGGCCCAGAGGCCGAAAAATCAGCTGGCTAGCACACACATGCATGCTTGACTGAGGTAGGGCAACACTCGCGTGCCCACAGATATGGCTCCGTGTGCCACCTATGGCACCCATGCCATAGGTTCGCCATCACTGGCCTAGTTAGTATAATTTCCGCATTTTAAGATATGTGGACTTCCCAGAATACTCCAGCCAGATTGCCCCATTGGGATCCCAAAGCTGATTGGCAGAGCCAGTCTGGAAGGCCAAGGGGGAGGTGGATCTCATCTTGAGGAGCACAATGTTCAAGAGAGTGGGAGCCATGGCAGAAAAAGCTCTTTTTCTGGATCCCACCAGATGAAAGTCCTTGATCAATGGGGTCTGCAGCATGCCCCTTCTGTCAAAGTGGGATGAGCCAATTCCATTGGGATTACATGGTTCCTCAAGCAGCTTGGACCTATGCCATTAAGGGCTTTTTGTAGAACAGATAAGAGCCGAGGAGTGGAATTACACATTTATCAATCCTTACATTGCCATAAATGATTCAAGTCCAGCTCTCCTTGAATTCCACTGACCCTTATCTAGCGCTGATTAAAATTTGAACTTTAGTTGACCAAATTTATTGTTCAAGCCTATATACAAGAATCTAATCAACTAAAGTTCAAACCTGAATCGGCACCAGATAAGATTCATGGGTGGCTGGATTTGGATCAGTTGTGGCAATGTAAGGATTCTAAGATGATGATGCATTTAACTCCATCCTCATCTCTGCCTGCTCTTCTGCTCCACTTTTGTTGTCTTTCCCACTGCTGCACTGAAATATACCCCACCCACTCTTGGTGTGACAGAAAACTCTTACCAACATGAATTGACTCTAAATTGCCAATGTTTATCTTGTGTCTGCTGTCTGTGTTCCCAGTCACTGCAGCCACCTGGAAACCCTTCAGGATCCTGGGTGACCATGCCCAATGCAGTTTGCTTAACTGGAGGATACCTCTGGATAGAGCTGGCCTCAGAAGGAGCAGGCTGCTATAAAGCTGGAACAGTTGAGGGCAGCCTCAGCTTGGGTCACTCATGGGTTGGAGAGGAGATGAAGAAACTTCATGAGAGCATAGTAGGAAGGAGCAGGTTGCCAGCGCGGGTCTGTGTTGTGCTTGGGTTAAGGCCCTTTAGTAATGACAGCTATGATTTCAGAGTAACTGTGGCCATGGCTTAAAAATATGTGTGCCACAATGGTTTGCTAATGGTTGACCTGGAACATGAGACTCAGCTAGCAGGTTCAGATTACAAGGAAGCAAATTTAGGCTAAACATTAGGAAGACTTTCCAGCTGGCCTGGATAGAATAAAAACTTTAGAAGTTGTCAGATGACTAGTTCTAAGTCACTTAACTGAATAACAGAGTTGGAAGGGA
Source organism: Ptyas mucosa (assembly GCA_012654045.1). Taxonomy (NCBI): domain Eukaryota; kingdom Metazoa; phylum Chordata; class Lepidosauria; order Squamata; family Colubridae; genus Ptyas; species Ptyas mucosa. Next base: position 329,554 of record WNWU01013574.1, read on the forward strand.
CCTTGGAGGTCTTCTAGTCCAAGCAGAAGAGCCTACACAGTTTCAGACAAATGGTTGTCCAGTTTCTTCTTAAAAACCTCCAGTGTTGGAGCACTCACAACTTCTGGAAGCAATTCATCCCACCGTTTTTGTCAGGAATTTTTTCCTTAGTTATAGGTTTGTTCTCTCCTTGTTTTCCTTGATTTTTTTCAGCGCTGTGGAAATGTCGGCTGCTAAACAAATGGTTGTCGAGGATTACCTATATTATTTCTTAGCCAAGCCCCTGAGAATGTTGTCATCTGACCCAAAATAAGTGTCCCTCTATTCTGCTAACCTCCCAGTCAGAACAAGACGACAAGGACCACGGCTTCATGCTATTGCTTTTATTGCATAGGATGTTTTTGCTTTGCTGTTGTTTTACCAAGTTGTAGAATATTCACTTTAAACATGATTTAGCTGACAGGCAACACAGCAGGGGCAGCTGGAGACAAAACGTTTAAACTCTACAAAACATTCAGACGGATAAACATCCCAAATTACTCCCCCCCCCCCATTTTCTCCAGTTGTTATGTGCAAAGGACAAGATTCCCATAGCTGGAGGATCAGAAAGGTGCCATGGCTAGAAAGGAAGTGGGGTGGGCTGAGACTGGAACAGCCTCCGTTACACAGTTGATGACTGTCTAGGAAGGAGACGGGGTAAGGCAGGAGGAACAAACAGGCAAGGCTGAAATGCATTTGGGGAGAAAAATAAATATGATGCTGCGGAAAGAGAGAATTATGCCTTGTAATTAAGATGTGCCTATCCTGATGGCACCATATTCTGGATTTTACGATGAAGGTTTTACAGTGAAGGACCAGAAACACACAAAAAAAACAGCATTTGCTAATGGAAAGAGATATATCGATGCCGTTCTCTCACCGTTTCTAAAGCAGCTTGGTACACAATTCTTGGCATTTTCAAAAGTTGGCCAAGCCACCTGGGAACCGGAAAAACTTCTATGGCTTTTCCCCAGATAACGCAAACAACAAAGCCTTAATACAAAACAGGCAAAAAATGTCTGACCTAGAAAAACATTACAACCCATGAAGAAATAAGCAACTGCTCCACTAAAAACATGCAATAAATGGAGCTTGCGAAACCCAGCTGGAAGTTTATTCTGCGGAAGCGAGATCGTTATTGAAAAACTGTTTTTTTCAATTTGACCCTTTGGATTGCTGAACCTCAAGCCCTTTTGAGTTTATATTGCAGGCAGAAAAAAAACAACAACAGGGGCACCCTTTGCAACTGATGGGGTCTGAATGTTGGCTAAAATTTGTAAGTCAAAACTAGCACTTAAAATTGAGCTACAAACTAAACAGCCACAACCAGTGGAGCTTTTGTTTCCAGATTGTCTCTAAAGGCAGAGACTCAGAAACAAAAATTATAGTCATCTAATCTCAGTGTGGGAGCATTGCATTCCAGAGCCTAAACAAAAAGGCCTTTTATCAATTGGGAGTCAGATGGGCTAAAAATAAATATCATTTGGGCTACACTAACCAGACAGAATTGCATCAGAAAAGCATGCTCTTTCCACTGTCAAAAGGGTGAGATATAAGAAGATTTGTGTTCATTTCATTTGCACCATTTATAAAACCTCTGCAAACAAAGGGGTACAAGCCAAGTTTTAATTCACACAAACGTAATAGGGCCATCCAAAATGAAAATGATGCTGTTGGTGTGGAAATGTTTCCTAGGGATGGCAAAGGGGTTGCAAAAAGAAAAAACAAAATTTCAAATTTCATCTACTGAGACAACTGAAAGGAGCCAAGACCACTTTTTCACAAAAACTACATTTCCCAGCATACTCTGCAAGCATAGCAGCTGTCAACAGAGTTTGGATTTCAGCTATTTTATTCTTTTTACAATGTCTTCTATTCCAACTGCAAAGTATAATATAACCAACTACGTATTTGGCTACCCATTTAATCTATATTTCCTCTTTTTTTCCATGGGGGGGGGGATAAAAAGGTATTTTTAAGAAGTCTCTTACCTCTCCTCCTCATTTTTCAACTTTGCTTAATTTCAGCAACACTGAAACACAAATCCCTCTGTGGGTTACACCAAAGCTGTGGTGTGTGCAATAAATATGACCACCACTCAAGTGGTGGGACAGTCCGAGATAATTTGGGAAAGGAGACAAATAATTTAAAAAAAAACCCACAGAAAACTAGTTTGGTACAGTGATTAAACCATCAGACTGGAAACTGGGAGATTGTTTAAATTCTGCCTTACCCACAAAGACAGCTGGGTAACCTTGGGCCAGTCACAATCTCTCAGCCCTAGGAAGGAGGCAATGGCAAACCACTTCTGAAAAACTTTGCCAAACCTGTAGGGATTTTTTCCAGGCAATCTCTGAAAATCCAACACAACTGAACAGAAGAAAAAATATAGCCAAGGCAGGAAACATACCTAATACTTTTGCCTATTTTCTCCAAATAACCAACCTGTGAGGTATGTTGGGCCGAGATAGTGATTGGCTCAAAATCATACCTAAGGTGGGACTAGAATTCAGTCTTCTGGTGATTGGTCCAAAGTCACCCAGTTGGCTTTCATGCCCATATGATGGCCCTCCCATTTTTTGGAAAAAACAAAAAACAAAACCCACAAACATCTTATAAAATAGATGAGACAGAAAAAAGAGTGAGTCACATAGTTTACCAAGTCAAATATAATGAAATAATGAATCGGGGTGCAATTCTCTCCAGGAGAATGGAGCCAATATCATTCTTTCTACATAATTGTTTTATCATGGCTGCTAAAAAATTATATTTTGTTGAGCAATGGATCACTCATATCTTTGTAACTGTTTTTCTTAATGAATTAACGTTTCCTTCAAATTACCAGGATGAAAACAATTCACTGGTAGACTTGCTAAGGATTCTGGAAGCCCTTTTATAGAATTAGTTATCAGAGTCTTCTGATCAGCTTAGTTTCCTGGCAGCTCAACTAGTAATAAATTGGTTTAAATGTGCAGTGTAAATAAGCCTTGTGTTGTGAAAAGGTTTTAAATCAAATAATAAATTAAGAAATTATAAATAAGACTTCAGATGGTGCCCTACCCCATTACCAATTGCATGTTATCACAGGATATTTTTTTAAAAAAATATGATTCACATTTTTGCCATTACCCAAAACTTCTGAAACTGCCAAGAGTCAGGAACAAGAATACACTCCATGTTGCCTGTGTACCAATTTCAAGTGGCCTACAAGGGACCAGTCTCTGGGAAAAGAATTTAGCTGGGAAAACAAAAGATAGAAAGTAAGAGAAAGAGGGCTCAAAAAGAAAAAGAGTGTATAAAATGAAAGAAAGGGATTATTGAAGAGAATGGGTGGGTGGACGGATGGATGGAAGGAAGGAGATGGAAAACATGGAGGGAGGAAGAATGGATGGACAGGAGAGGAAGGAAGGGACAAAGGAAGGGAGATAGGAAGGAAGGAAGGGAAGAAGGGAAGGAGGAAAATAGGGTTTCCACTGTAAAACCTTGCTTAAAAATAGCTTTCTTGGGAAGCTAAAATTTACAGCAAATCCCAGACAAAGATACACAGCCTTGCCTATTATCATCTTTATTTTGAACTGGGCTCTTACCCTGCCCCAAGACCACGGTAGGAGGGGCTTATGAGGCTAGCAGCAAAGAGAAAGGCATTTTCTCACATTCTAGACTTCCACAAAAATATTCATTAGGTGAGGGCAAGTTCCAGCACCCAAGCACAGATATATACATAGAAAGAGGAAAAAGTGAGAAAAGGGGGGGGGGGGAGAGATGAATTCAGCAATTCTACTGGCTTCAAAATCAATGAAGCAATCCAAGAATTACTTCTATGTGCATATATAAGTAATAAGCTGTTTATGACTATGAGAGCATGTCTAGTATCCTTCTCGAGATAGTTAACTGCCCTTAAGAGAATTAAGACAATACTTGATATTGCTCCTTGTGCATAAGGATCCAGAAAAAAAGGGTCCAGAAAAAAAGAAAAGAAAAAAGAGATCTCTTAATGATCTTCCATGCCACCAGTGCCAAAAATATTCCTGAAGAAGTTAGAGCAGAAATACTCAAGTTAATGCAGCAGTAGAAGCAGAGCTGGATTTTTAAGGTATCTACCAGGGCCCATAACCCCCAAGTAGCCCATCCTTCAAAGCTCCCTGGTCCTCTTGCCTGGCTTTGCTACATGGATAAGCAAGGTGAGCACAGGAAGTGCTCCATCCTTCAGGATAATTGAGAAGAGGGACAAGCCCAATCAAGATGTCTTGACCAAAACATATCTTCTTCTCCAAAACACTGCCAGAAAAACTTCATGTTCATGCTACCAGCTGATTCTAGGTGTTTTCCAGTCCCCTGAATCAGGATTGTAATCCTGAACGTTCATTGGACACCCAAATGGGATAAGCTGTTTTCAAAGGATATCTTAGGGGAAGCAGATTCCATGTTCCACACCAGTGTTTCTCAAATCTTGCCAACTTGAAGATGGGCGGACGTCAACTCCCAGAATTCTCCAGCCAGCTCTTCTGACTGCGGAATATAGGAAGTAGAAGTCCACACGTCTTCAAGCTGCTAAGGTCGAGAAACACTTACCCAGATCTGTCCCCAATCTCTCCACGATGATGGGAAAGATTTCCAGTGATGGTACAACCACATTTGGAAGGGTAGAGCTACAAACCACTCTGAAATCAAGAATCCCATGAAATCTCATGGAGAAGTATAACTCAATTCAGCTAGCAGTTGCACACCCATTTCAGATGTTTCTTCATCAAGAAAGGATGGGAATGAAGGGGCCAAACACCAGCACCCCATTATTCCCAAAGCAGTTTTTACAAATACTGCATGGTAACTATTCAACCCGTTTTCATAGCCAGGCTCAAGCTAAGGAACTTTTGTGCATTGTGCAATATTATTTGTAAATATCATTTCAGTTGCTAAAGAGCAACAAGCAGCAGAGTGGCTTAATATGCTGCCTATGAAGTTAGCAACAACTATAGTCTTTAAAAAGGAGAGGAGTTTCATTCACTGGAAGGACATGCTCCAACTTGTCACCTGGAGTCCAGCAGCAGAGACTTCTGCTATCATGTTCCCAGTGCCATATATATATATATATATTTACATACTTTGAGGACCTCTCTATAAGGTTCAGGAAAGAGAGAGATTCAGACTTGCATTAATCCTTTCTTTCCCCTTGTACCAAGCTTATCTGTTAGCAGAAAATCAAAACATCAATTAGGATGCAATTTGAAAAGCAGGAAATTATGATGGCATTCAGAAATGGGATATACGGGATATACCAACCACTTAGTGACTGCTTGAAATTTACAACAGAGCTCGAAAAAGCTAGTTGCGATCCAGATTTCAACTTCAAACACCTGCCCCGATTATGTGATTGTATTATTGGCACTTACAACCAGCCTGCCTTTAGCCATTTGCAACATTCTGTGGTCACGTGACCACAATTTTATATTGTATTTGCTGAAAACCAGCCTTTATTTCCAGCTTCTGGCCAAAAACAAAACAAAACCAAAAAAACCAAACAAACAAACAAACAAAAAAACCCCAACCATAGCAAATAACAGCTTTGCTTAACAACCATGGCATTCTCTTAACGACCTCCACCAAAAAAGATTGTCCATGATCATGTGGTAATCCAATTTATGACCACTACAACTGAAACTGAGGTCCTAAGTCCAGGACTACCTGTATGGGTCACTCTCCACCCGGAAACTCCATATTTTGCTAGGTTTGCTTCACTTCCAGCAAGCACTTCCTAAAATTAAGGAAAGTTGTTATTTTGTTCCTCCTCCTGATGCTGACATTTAACAAAGACACAGCTTCCCCCAATTTATATTTGATCAATGGATCCAAGTTTACTTTCTGCTTCCCCTTGCTACAGACCAAGCAGCATCAGGATGTCAAACTATGATTCCTCCATGGTGGCAGTGGAGGAGTAAGGAAGGTGATGGCTCTTCTTTGCTAGATACTTTCAAACTGGACAGTACATATCTTCCTATCTGGGATGTTTTAATTTAGATTTTTTTGCACTAGGGAAGAATTGAACTCGGGAAGCCTAAATGTCTAAGCTTCTATGATTTGGTTAATGAAATACATCCCAAGGTATCAGCTTCTGGCTTTGTCCCCTTGTTTTTATGGGCCGGATTCTGTGCTTTTGTAACTGCCCCCTCTCTTTACCCTGTTGTCTTTTTTGCCCATTCCATCCTCTTCTTGCAACTCTCCCAGAAGACCAGACAGACCATGAGGAACAGCCATCCTTACAAGCCATCTTCACTCCCGTGCTTTCTTCTAGCTTGAAGCTTGATGACAGAGCCGAGAAAGGCCAGAGCAATAGGACATGTCCGAATTTGTATGGTAGATGTCCAAAAACGTCCATACAAAAGAGAAAGTCTCACATCTTCGCATTTATCTTTCCCAATCTTTACAGAATAACCCACACTCAAGTCAGTGAAGGCCAAAGGTTGACTCCTGGTATATTTATGTCCATGCAGTTTTCTTGGAAATGTTACAGAAGTGATTTGCTGTTTTTCTCCCAGGTTCAGGATATTTTTCCAGCTTTCCTACAATTTTGGCTTTCCAAGGTGGCCTCTCACTGAAATATTAATCAGGCAATCCTGCTCAGCTTTTTGAGATCAGCCAGTTTCTACTAAACTTGGCGTAGAACCTGGAGCCAGCTGAGATCCAGTTTTAAGCAAATACTTGCTTTAGGGATTATCACTGTATGAACTTGGGAAAGTTGGACAAGGGAGATGTTAACCAAGTTGATCTTCTGGTTTGAAATTAGTTACAACAGAGAAAGAGAGAGGGAGAAGACATATTATAAGTGTTGTCTCATATGCAAACACTTATCTATTACAGTTTTTGGATCATTTAATTTCTTGTTAGCCTCCACATGGTGGGGAGGGGGAAAGCAGCCACCTTAGCATAATTCTTCCCACAAGAAAAATCCAGTTACATTCATCCAGTGTATTCCTAAAATGAAGCCACCTTCAAGTCATGATATGAAAGGGAGATGGTACTTCAAGCTCCCTCTAGCATACCATAAGCTGGTTAGCAATCAACAATTACAGGTTTCAGAAAACAGGGTCCCCTTCCTTTCCTTATATGGCTTTGGTCACCCATGGAGAGAATTACAGGACCACCCAAACGCAACCCCCTGTAAACCAGGAGAGAAGACAAAACAATTGGCCTTAATTAACATATCTGAACAAAACAGAGAACAAAACACTTCAACAAACCGTGTTTAGTAAGTCATCCGGTACATTCAACCTCCAGTTTCAGGTGCATTCCCGACCTGTATTTAGGCTGGGAAGCCAGGGGGAAACTGTGGTCTTCAAATATTGTTCCTTTGCCCCAGCCCATATGACCAGCAATTAGGGATGGGTTTTGTAGTCCATCAATATTTGGAGGGACCTAAGTTTCCCAACTCCAGTTTATATGGAGGATAGGTAGCCTATCAAGAGTGCATATCAAGAGTGCAACCATCAGGGCCTCTACAGTAAATGAATCTGCCTTGCTCAGTCCCCATCCTCTAGGTCTTATGAAATGTGAGCAAAAGGTAGATAAGACCTTGTTATAGGAAGGAGACTGACTGGCCATTTGGAGAAAAGGGACAGAGGAATTCTGTTTCACCAATGGAACCTAAAGTTTTGCTTAAATGCAAAGTCCAGTGTTTTAAATCAAGTGCTGAAAAACCAGGCTAATTCCAGTTCCAAGGACTAAAAGACAATTCTTCTGGGACTTCTTGAGCTAAACAACCATCCTGATCCTACAGCTTTAAATAAACCAGGATTTTTAAGAGACTGGCAAAAATATAGGTCAGATAGATGGCTGCTCACTGTCTCCAACCTTCAATAGTGAGAAAAGATATTGCCAAGGTGTCTCTAAGCCCTACAGGAAGAGCTAACTTAGGGTTGGAAAAGTATGACAGAAAGAAATGCTGGGCGGAATGATGGAAACCCCAGGTGGATAATTGAGGCATTAAAAATACACATAAGGGTTCTACATTTGTGTTCCACTTCACTCAAACCAACAGACGTAGAGCCCAGTGGCTTCTGAGTGATGGAAAATCTTGAGGTGGCCTGTCCAGGTGCTGAGTTGAAAGAAGGAAGCCATCCTTCGGATTATTGCATCTCTTGGAAAGCAATGGTTAAAACACTCTAGATGCATTGATTAGGATATACGATGTGTGCGTTCAAATGCCTAGAAGGGTAATGAGTTATTTTAAGCAGCTTGCCCTCAGTGGTTGGAGAACAAATAGAAGGAAACACATGTCAAATTAGAACTGTTAGTCTCCGTAAGAGAATTAACACAACCCATCAGAAGGTAGTCAGCTTAGACTGGTTGATCCCAGTGACTAAGTTGGCAATCCCGTGATGGATTTGTCCCTGAATGGGTCCATATTCCACCCGTTCCCCATCAATGGTGATGATTCCCTTGTGAGTGAGAGGTTCTATGCGGAAAGCTCGGACGGGGAGGTGCGTAAAATAAGGACTCTCATGGTCAAAATGAGTGCCTTTCTCCATAGCTAAGAAGAGACGAATCATGGTTGCCCGAGAGATACCTGCCCTGATAAAGCAAAGATGGATAAGACCATCATTAAAGCCAGCAGTGGGCATGGTGAAGAGGTCTGCCCCTAAATGAGTCTGGTAAATGGCCAACACCAGCACAAAATCATCCTCCACCGTCACCCAAGATTTGGGCACCGGTTGTCCAAGCGGGACCAGAAAGTCATCCAAAGGGCCGTGCATTTGCCCGGCAGGAGGCAACCGGTTTGGTAGAACTTTGGGCAGATCGGTATGCTGAGACTCCTTGTCTACCGTCACTTCTGAGAGGGTTTCAAAACTGAAGTTGGATGCTTGGAAGCTGGAAGAAGAAGGAGGGGAGCTGGGTGAGGGAGTGGGCTCCTCAGCTGACTCCATCTCATGATAGCAGAAGGCTTGGCGCTCCTCGCAAAGGCCCATATCGGAGACTGTGCGGTGGAGGGGCAGGCGTTGGAAGGGAAGGCTCCCATTGGCGGCTACGGTGATACTGCGCAAAATCGGCCGATGAGCTGCACAACCAAGAGCAGGAAGGTAGGAGAGCCGGCCTCGGTAAGTGTTGAGGGAAGCCAGGCGAATCATGGTCCCGAAAGTGAACCGAGCTGGCCCCATGTGACGATACTTCTCACTTTCAATGTCCACATCTGAAATGAAGCCCCAGGCCACACTCAGGAAAGAGAAGGTGCGGGTGCCTGATGTGGTGGTGATGGAGACCAGGTCCAAGGGAGAAACTGCCCCATGGCAGAGCAGGAGGGTGCAGTTTGTCAGCAGCTCCTGGCCCAAGACCTGCTCAAATCTGGCCAAAGGGACACAAAAACAAAAACAGAGACAGAATAATGAAAACTGCTTAAGAGTCACTTGCCGAGTGGATGGCAATCCAATCCATCAATCTCCATCTGTTTGGTAGAGCTAAAAAGGGCGGGGACAGCATCAGTGAATAAGCATTCAGAAACAATATATAAGCAGTCATCAACCTACGACCACAATGGAGGCCAACATTTCTGCTGCTAAGGGAGAAACTTGTTAAGTGAGTTTTGCCCCATTTTGCGACCGTTCTTGCCATAGTTGTTAAGTGAATCCCTGTAGTTGTTAAGTAAGTAATGTGGTTGTTCAGTGAAACTGGCCTCCCCATTGACTTTGCTTTTCAGAAGGTCGCAAAAGGTGATTTAACGACCCTGGGATACTGCGACCGTCTTCAATACGAGTCAGTTGCCAAGCATCTGAATTCTGAACCTTTTGGTCATGGGGATGTTGCAACGGTCACATGAAAAACAGTCACAAGTCACCTTTTTCAGTAACTCTGAAAAGTCACTAAGCGAACAGTTATAAGTCGAGGACGACCTGTGCAGGAAATCTACTTTTACCTGCAAATTTAGGAAATAAACTAGGTGGACAATCATTTTACAGCTGGAGTTACACCTTTGAGGTTTTAACTTTGTTTTTATCTTCTGGAGGGCTGCCTGCAGACATGGCAATGGTCACTGACCTACATAATTAAACATTTGTCATATCTGATTCAGATGATATACAGGTAGTCCTCGACTTACAACAGTTCATTTAGTGACCATTCAAAGTTACAATGGCAATGAAAAAAGTGACTTATGACCGTTTTTCACACTTACGACTTTTGTAACATCCCCATGGTCATGTGATCAAAATTCAGATGCTTGGCAACTGGTTCATACTTATGACTGTTGCTATGTCCCAAGGTCATGTGATCCCCTTTTGCATCCTTCTGATAAGAGAAGTCAATGGGAAAGCCAGATTCACTTAACAACCACGTCACTAACTTATCAACTGCAGAGATTCATTTAGCAATTGTCGTAAAGGTCGTAAAATGAGGAAAAACTCACCTAACAAATGTCTGACATTTATTTGTTTGTTTGTTTGATTTTTATACCGCCCTTCTCCAGCAGGACTCCCGGCGGTGAACAGCTGAGATAAAACATAGCATACAAAATTTAAAAACAGTTTAAAAGATATTAAATAATTTTGGCCCACAATTTAAAACAACCCAGTTAAAAACAATTTCAAGTTAAAACCGAAAGGATGGGATCAAGCTAGTCCGGCTAGATAATAAGTGAGTTTTCAGGGCCCAACGAAAAGTCCGGAGGTCTGGTATCGTGCGTATCTCTGGGGGTAGGTCGTTCCAGTGGGCAGGTGCCGCCACAGAGAAGGCTCTTCCCCTGGGGGTCGCCAGCCAACATTGTCTGGCTGACGGTACCCTGAGGAGGCCCCCTCTATGGAAGCGTACTGGCCGGTGGGAGGCTATTGGCGGCAGAAGGCGGTCTCGTAGATACCCCGGCCCTAAGCCATGCAGCGCTTTAAAGGTGGTCACCAACATCTTGAAGCGCACCCGGAAGACCACCGGGAGCCAGTGCAGCTCTCACAGGAGAGGTGTCACATGGGAGCGCCCCGTCGCTCCCATAATCCCCCGCGCGGCCACATTCTGGACCAGCTGGAGCCTCTGGGTGCATATGTGACATACATATCCCCTAAAGGTAAAGGTTCCCCTCGAATGTAAGTCCTAGTCGTTCCCAACTCTAGGGGGCGGTGCTCATCTCCATTTCAAAGCCAAAGAGTCAGCGCTGTTCGAAGATGTCTCCGTAGTCATGGGGCTGGCTTGACTAAACGCCAAAAGTTACCTTCCCACCAAAAGTGGTCCCTATTTTTCTACTTACATTTTTTACGTGATTTTGAACTGCTAGGTTGGCAGAAGCTGGGGCAAGTAACAGGAGCTCACCTTGTTACACAGCACTAGGGATTCAAACTGCTGAACTGCCGATCTTTTGACTGACAAGCTCAGCATCTTAGCCACTGAGTCACTGCATCCCTGTACATATCCCTACAGAGAGAGAAATCTGCCTTGAACTATTCATTCCCATCTCGTATGCACTGGGAGGTTGTTATTATTATTTATTAGTAAATAAGATTTTCAAAATTCTAGACCTCAGAAACAATTGCCGTGTGTGTGCTGAAAAGGTATATCAGTTCTTAAGCACAAGATCTTCCTTTGAGGGGGACGATACTTAAGCCTGTATGAGCTTTTTCTATTCAAATCTACAAGAATAATTGTTACTGTAAACTGCTCGGAGTCACTTACTTAAGATGGATCATGTAAAAATGTGATAAATAAATGCATGGAGGTTAAGACCAACATTTTCATCCTTTTTGGCTTGAGAGGAGAGTTGAGTAAATTACAAGGGAAATGTGAAAATGTTAAATTTTTATAGGACGCAGTAGGCCAGTGGCTAAGATGCTGAGCTTATCGATCAAAAGATTGATCAGCACTTTGAATCCCTAGTGCCGCATAATGGGGTGAGCTCCCATTACTTGTCCCAGCTTCTGCCAACCTAGCAGTTCAAAAGCACATAAAGAGCCTGAGTGGCGTAGGAGGCTAATGCCTCCTACTAAGGAGGCATTTAACATCCAGCTGCCTGCAATTACTGCAAGTTCTAATCTCACCAGGCTCAAGGTTGACTCAGCCTTCCATCCTTTCTAAGGTAGGTAAAATGAGGACCCGGTTTGTGGGGGCAATAAGCTGACTTTGTATAAAATATACAAAAGTATGAAGGCTATTGCTTAACATATTGTAAGCCGCCCTGAGTCTACGGAGGAGGGCGGCATATAAATAAAATTAAAAATAAGTAAATAAATAAATAAATAAAAATAAAAATGCAAGTAGAAAAATAGGGACCACCTTTGGATCAAGCTCAACTTCTGATAACACACTTTTTCTTGGCTACATTTCAGAAGTGGGATGTTTTTGTTTTCATCCTGGGTCCGCTTTGAACGTTCTAACCTTCAGCCCCGCTATTCCTTATCAATCTCCCATCCAAGTAGGAGCCAGGCTTGACCCTGCTTAGCTAAGGATCCAAGACATGATCAGACAGGTATCGCTCAAGGTCCTTACAAGTTATTAAGAGGGTGAAACATGGGTGGAGCTTTGCAGGACAGAAACTTAGTAAATGATTATGATGTTCATTAACCCATACCACAAAGCAGGCCAATTGATGTTAAGTGCTCCTCTCTGCCCTAATAAATGCAAATGTATCTTCTCAAACAGGCCACATTTATCTAATTAGTTATGGGACTAGTTTCAAAGCCATGTCCTACAAGCCTTGCTTGTGAATTGCAGGCACACAGAAACTGAAAGTTATTATTTGTGTGGGAAGGAAGACGACTCTCTGTTGTTTATGTTGTTTGTTTATGTTTATTTGATTTATATACCGCCCTTCTCCCCGAGGGGACTCAGGGCGGTGAACAGGCAGAAATAAAAAACATGAATATAAAATTTAAAACCAAATTAAAACCAAATTAAACAATTGCCCAACAATTCAAACCCATTTTTAAAAAAAATATATAAATCCCAGATCTAAAAATTTGGATTATACAATTTAAAATTTTCTTATAAAAAGGGGAGATACTATGCCAGGCCCGCTTGATGGAATAAAAAAGTTTTTAACTCACGGCGGAAAGCACGAAGGTCCGGGATCCGCCGAATCTCTGGGGGGAGATCGTTCCAGATAGTGGGTGCTCCCACAGAGAAGGCTCTCCCCCTGGGGGCCGCCAGTCAACATTGTTTGGCCGACGGCACCCGGAGGAGTCCTTCTCTATGGGAGCGTACCGGTCGGTGGGAGGCTATTGGAGGTAGTAGGCGGTCCCGTAAGTACCCGGGTCCTAAGCCATGGAGCGCTTTAAAGGTGGTAACCAACACCTTGAAGCGCACCCGGAAGACCACCGGGAGCCAGTGCAGCTCGCGCAAGAGCGGTGTCACATGAGAGCGCCACGTCGCTCCCATCACCACCCGCGCGGCCGCACTCTGCGCCAGCTGGAGCCTCCGGGTGCTCCTCAAGGGGAGCCCCATGTAGAGAGCATTACAGTAGTCCAGGCGGGAGGTGACAAGGGCATGAGTGACCGTGAGTAAGGAGTCCCGATCCAGAAAGGGGCGCAACTGGTGGATCAGGCGAACCTGATGAAAAATCCTCCCGGACACAGCCGTCAGATGGTCTTCTAAGGACAGCCGTGAGTCCAGGAGGACGCCTAAATTGCGCGCCCTCTCTGTGGGGGCCAATGATTCGCCCCCAATAGTCAGTGATGGTACCAGCTGACTATATCGGGACGTCGGTAACCACAGCCACTCAGTCTTGGATGGATTGAGTCTAAGCCTGTTCTTCCCCATCCAGATCCGCACAGCCTCCAAGCACCGGGACATCACTTCAAGGGCATCGTTGGGGTGGTCTGGGGTGGAGATGTACAGCTGGGTGTCGTCAGCGTACTGATGATATCTCACCCCAAAACCACGAATGATCTCACCCAGCGGCTTCACATAAATGTTGAACAGGAGGGGCGAGAGAACCGATCCCTGTGGCACCCCGCATATAAGGGGCCTAGGAGTCGATCTCTGCCCCCCTGCCAACACCGACTGCGACCGGTTGGAGAGAAAGGAGGAGAACCACTGTAACACAGTGCCTCCCACCCCCAACTCTTCCAACCGGTGCAGCATGATACCATGGTCGATGATATCTAAAGCCGCTGAGAGATCTAATAGGACCAGGACAGAGGAACACCCCCTGTCCCGAGCCCTCCAGAGATCATCAACCAACGCGACCAATGCCGTTTCCGTGCTGTACCCGGGTCTGAAGCCCGACTGGAACGGATCCAGATACGTTGTTTCCTCCAGGTGCTGGGAGAACTGTCGCGCAACCACACTCTCAACAACCTTCGCCAAAAAGCAAAGGTTGGAGACCGGACGATAATTTACCAACATTGCCGGGTCCAGGGAAGGCTTCTTAAGGAGAGGCCTCACCACCGCCTCTTTCAAGGCGGCGGGAAAATCACCCTCTCCCAACGAAGCATTTATAATCTCCTGGAGCCAGCCTCGCGACACCTCCCGGGAAGCCAGTACTAGCCAGGAGGGACACGGGTCCAATAAACAAGTGGTCGCGTTCAGTCTACCCAGAATCCTGTCCACGTCCTCAAGGGTCACAGGATCAAACTCAATCCAGGTAATGGTCTCAAGACTTGCCTCGTCCCCTCCCCCTGGAACCACCCAGTTGGAGTCCAGATCTTCCCGAATCTGAGTGATTTTATCATACAGATATTGAACAAAGTCCTCAGCTCTCCCCTCCAAGGGGTCCTCCCGCGCTTCCTGTTGGAGCAGGGAGCGGGTCACCCTAAAGAGGGCGGCTGGGCGGTTATCTGATGATGCAATAAGAGCAGCAAAATAGTGACGTTTTGCTGCTTTTATCGCCACTAAGTAAGTCCTAATATGGGCTCTCACTAGTGTTCAGTCGGATTCAGAGCGACTGGCCCTCCAACTACTCTCTAGGCGTCTTTTCCGGCGCTTCAACTCTCTCAGCTCCTCGGAGAACCAAGGGGCCAGTTGAGATCGGCGCCGGATCAGAGGCCGCAAAGGCACAACCCGATCGAGAGCTCCAGCGGCCGCCCTATCCCAGGCGGCCGCTAGGTCTCCAGTCGAGGCGTGTGCCAGCGCCTCAGGAACTGGCCCAAGCTCCATCTGGAACCTATCAGGTTCCATCAGGCGCCTGGGGCGGAACCATCTTATCGGCTCCGCCTCTCTGTGCATGCTCTGTGCATGCTCCCCGATACTTTTGGTTTAGCTTCACCTATCCAAGGACTGAACTTTAGAGAACATAATGTTCTCAATGTTCTCACTCAATGTTGCCACTTTCTGGCTTAGGTCACTGGGCTAATTGCAAGGCTAAGGTCATGGTGGGCAATGGCCACTCCTTCCTAGGATTTTAGAACAGGACACAATAACAGAATTGGAAGGGACCTTGGAGGCCTTCTAGTCCAATCCCCTGCTCCGGCAGGAAACCCTATACCATTTCAGACAAATGGTTATCCAATCTCTTCTTAAAAACGTCCAGTGTTGGAGCATTCACAACTTATGGAGATAAGTTGTTCCACTGATTAACTGTTCTGACTGGTAGGAAATTTCTCCTTAATTCTAGGTTGGTTCTCTCCTTGATTAGTTTCTATCCATTGCTTCTTGTCCTGCCTTCAGGTGCTTTGGAGAATAGCTTGACTCCCTCTTCTTTGTGGCAAGCCCTTAAATATTGGAACATTATCATGTCACCCCTAGTCTTTTTTTTCATTAAACTAGACATACCAAATTCCAGCAACCGTTCTTCATATGTTTTAGCCTCCACTCTCCTAATCATTTTATTGCTCTTCTCTGCACTCTTTCTAGAGTCTCAACATCTTTTTTTACATTGTGGTGACCAAAACTGGATGCAATATTCCAAGGGTGGTCTTACCAAGGCTTTATGAAGTGGTAGTAACATGTCACAGGATCTTGATTCTATCCATCTGTTAATGCAGCCTAGGACTGCATTGGGTTTGTGGACAACTGCAGCATACTGCTAGCTCATATTTAAGTGACTGTCCACTAGGACTCCAAGACCCCTCTCACAGTTACTACTATTGAACCAGGTACCACCCATATGATACCTGTGCATTTAGTTTTTCTTGCCTAAATGTAGAACCTTACTTTTCTCACCACTGAATTTCATTTTGTTAGGTAGTACCCAATATTCAAGTGTGTCAAGATCCTTCTGTATCTTAAACCTATCTTCTGGTAGGTAAAAGTAAAGGTTCCCCTTGCACATATGTGCTAGTCGTTCCCGACTCTAGGGGGCAGTGCTCATCTCCGTTTCAAAGCCGAAGAGCCAGCGCTGTACGAAGACGTCTCCGTGGTCATGTGGCCGGCATGACTAAACACCAAAGGTGCACGGAACACTGTTACCTTCTCACCAAAGGTGGTCCCTATTTTTTCTACTTGCATTTTTTACGTGCTTTTGAACTGCTAGGTTGGCAGAAACTGGGACAAATAACGGGAGCTCATCCCGTTATGCGCCACTAGGGATTCGAACCACTGAACTGCCGATCTTTCAATTGACAAGCTCAGTGTCTTAGCCACTGAGCCACCACGTCCCACATTATTTTCTGGAGCATTGGCTATTTCTGCCAGCTTGGCGTCGTCTGCAAATTTGATGAGTTCCCCATCTATCCCCTCACCCAAATGACTGATGAAGATATTGAAGAGTACTAGGCCTAAGAAAAGAGTCTTGGGGTACCACACTGCCTACATTTTAGCAGAGGCTTTCTCACTTACCCAGCACTACAATTAATAGCAGCTGCCACAGCATTCCCAGATCCGCAGGGAAGAATTCCAAGAGGCATTTTAACTGCTTCCTCCCAGTCAGGACGTTCCATTAAACCATTAATAACCTGAAAGGAAACAGAGGGTGAATCCAGGTACTCCTCCATTATGACTAGTCACTTAGTGATTGGTCAAAACTATGACCTATCTAGAGGTACTTATGATCCAAATTCAGTTACAATGGTTGTTCCTTCCATAATCACACGACCACACTTTGGGCACTTAGCAAATCTGGGTCACACTTACAGTCCTTGGCAGTGCCCTCTGGTTCACATGACCACATTTTACAAGGGTTTTGTGAAAACAGGTTATTTACTTCTGGTTTTTCTGCAAAACCAGCCCATAACAAACCCATTCAGACTTTATGAAAAAGTTCATAAAATTGTGTGACTATCATGACTTACAACCATAATGAGCAGGCTTCCATCAATTCAAGGACTATCTGCACGTCTCATGTGCAGCTCTTCATCCAAAAGCCAGAGCAAGTAGAAAATCTAGCACACTTTTAAATATTCTTCCAAAAAATCCTAGATTTTACAAAAAATCCCATTTTTGTAAAAAAACAAAACAAAACACCAAAACGCTGCTCAACCAACAAGATTCCAAAAAGCAACATTATTCTCTGCTGCGGATATGCAAAAATCCAGTGCATCTTTCCCTGATCTGATGCCCTTCCATTACATGTAGCCGTCAACTTCTGACTATTCAGTTAACAATCATTGAAAGCAGTGGTGAAATCTAAAATTTGTTACTACCAATTCTGTGGGCGTGGCTTAGTGGTGGGG
>WNWU01013574.1:347481-415311 GCA_012654045.1 Ptyas mucosa
TTTTTTACTTTTAAAAGCATTTTTTCGGCCGAAGAGGTTATAGAAAAAATGCTTTTAAAAACTTTTTTAAAAAAAAGCCTCTGATGATTGCATGGCTCAGCTGGGCATGGGGGGTGGGCGGAAAGGGATTTTTGCTACCGGTTCTCCGAACTACCCACCTCCATCACTACCGGATCAGGCGATCCGGTCCGAACTGGGAGCATTTCACCCGATTCAAAGTTATTATGGTGCTGAAAAAAATAAGATCTGTTCTCACACTTATGACTGTTGCAACATCCCCACTGTCACATGACCAAAGTTCATGAGTTTAGCAACTGGCGTGTATTTACAATAGCTGCACAGTTCCAGGACCACCTGATGCCACTGAGGATGTGCATGTTTCTGACAAGCAAAGTCAATGGGGGAAGCTGGATTTACTTGACTGCATGCTTCACTTAATGATGGGAGCAGAAAAAGGTTGTAAAATTGGGCAACACTCACTTAATGACCACATTGCTTAGAGATGGAATTTCTGGTCCCAACTGTGGTTATAAGTCGAGGACTTCCTGTACATAGAAATTAAAACCCGACATATATAGAGGGTACCAATTGAGGAAAGGATGAGCTAACGTAGCAAAAATCTGTCTCAGGAATAATTCATTATTTATATATGATCTCCGGCTAATTTGTCTGCCCATGCACTACGTAATTTAAACCAGCTGGCTGGGGAATTCGGGGAGTTGAAGTCCTCCAGGCTTAAAGTTGCCAAGGTTGGAGACCCCTGGTTTAAACACAAAAGCCAAAAAGACATACCAGTAGATAGAAAAGTATAGAACAAAATCCAGGAAATTCCGATTTTCTCAATTAGCCTCTTTTTTTCCCACTCCCACTTTATACATTGTCACAGCTATCTTTAAATTTTTATCTTGGCCACGAAGATATGTTGGTTGGAGGTGAAGACAGAAGGTAGAAGTGGAGAGGTCTTTTCTTCTCCAATCCCACCCAAATAGACCGGAGGGTTTTAATTTTTTTCCAGTTTTAAAGGAAGCAACAAAGAAGATCTACAGGTAACCAGGTGAGAGAACTCTGAATTGTCTTCTTGTTGTTGTGGTTTGAACGATATACCTCGTGAAGGAGTCCGTCTCCTGAAATGGCCACAATACCATCCCATTCATCTAAAGAGATGCTCTGCACCAGTTCCCGGGCATGGTTCTGTCTCTCTGAGGAAGACAAGGACAGGCATAAAATTAAGTAGCTGAGCTCCAACTCTGTTTCCTGACCTGACAGCCTGCTTTAGTGTCTGGTCTCCTGGAGACAACTGTGACTTGTCTTCTGTGACAAGGAAGTGGCTATTTATAAGTATATGGAACGAAAACGCTGTTGCATTAATTACTTGAATGGTTGAAGTTATTGCACAAAGTGGCGTGTGACTGGTGCTGTGGATGAAAATCTGGGGCTATAAAGTAAATGGCTGTAATTTCCACAATTTGGTGAATAATTAATTCTAATCATATTTCAGCGATTATGCAAAGTTTGGGTGTGGTGCGTTGTGTTTATGACTTTAATTTATTCTCAGTGGTGCAGAACGCTGGAGAGAAGGACAGAAGCGGAGGGGAAATTGTGTTTCTTTAGAAGTTTCCTAAAATGGACACCCCTGTTCTTAAATGTTGCAAGATCTTCATGTTTACTTGGTAAAACTTAGTACATTCTAGATCATTCTGCAGATGTAGTCAATCTTGCCCTCTGGAGAACCTGAAGCAAAGGCAAGATATAGCAAATTCTAATATCTAATCCTGAATTTTGAGATTTCTTTTAGTTAACCTAATTCATGGAAGTTTATGGAAGTTTATGACGATAGTTTCATTGTTTTCTACAAGAATCTCATGGATCTTCTGGCTGTTAGTTTTCTCTATATCTTTTTTTAAGTATGTGGACTGCCAAGAAGATTTTTCACTCCCCATAGATCAGTATATCCAACAATGGATGAAAATAGTATTGAGTTTAGCAGCTGGATTTCGTATTTTCAAAAATGGGGCATCAAAATTTGTGGCCTTATTTCTTTGGAGAACTGTTGGTTGCAGCCACTTCTACACATAACAATATCTAACTTTTGTTTGGAGATTAACTCCACTACAGGGATGAAATCTACTTATCTTCCCTACTGGTTCGGAAGTACACGCCCTGAACCTTCTGTGCGTGTGCCCTGTGCATGGACCCTCTGTGCATGCACAAACCAGGTTACTTCCTGGTTAAAACCAGAAAGTAACAACAACCAGGCAGGTGGGAGGAGCCTCGTGCTGCCGTTGCTACCGGTTCTCCGAACCACCTGCTGCCATTGCTACCTGTTCAGCTGAACTGGTAGCATTTCACCCCCTGTTCCACTATCTTTCCAAGATTAACCTGGTGAAAACATGAATAGTAAACAGACATCTATCCTTCTGTTTTGATGAATTTTGAACCATCTTGGTTCAATTTAGCAATAAAGTAAGTGCACTAACCTTAATCCCCAACACAGAATACAGATAGTCTTCAACAGTTCATTTAGTGACTGTTTCAACTTACAATGGTGCTGAAAAAAAATGACTTAGGACTGTTTTTCACTCTGATGACTGTTAAAGCATCCCCGTGGTCACATGATCAAAATTCAGCCGCTTCGCCACTGGGCAAAGTTGCAGTGTCCCCGGGTCATGTGATCACCTTTTGCGACTTTCTGACAAGCAAAGTCAATTGGGAAGCCAGAATCATTTAACCACATTGTCTTCTAAATTAACAACTGGACTGATTCAGTTAACAACTGTGTCAAAAAAGGTTGTAAAATTGGGCAAAATTCACTTAACACATGTTTCATTTAGCAAAAAGTATGGGCTCAAGAGTAGTCATAACTCAAGCGCTATCCGTAATAAATTTCATTTCAATAATGTTGGGTTTTCCTCTCCATGTGGGATTGATGCCCAAGGTGGGACTAGAACTCACGGTCTCTTGATTTTTTAGTCTGCTGCATTAACCACTCTAAGAAACTAGTTCAAGGTAGGATTACTCTAGCTAAAAAAGGGCAAAGAGTATCATCACCCTCACCACCGCCAAGACTGGCATCTTGGAAAATCACAGTCATTGAATATATCCCCAAATCAGTTTTGCATTCTTGTTCCACCCACGATGGCTCCAAAACATTAACTCCTTGAAAGGAATTTTATAGGTTATGGTTTGTTTTCTAGGACAACTTCTCCCATACTGCTGGCCTTCTGATGCATATGGACTGTGACTCCTAGAATTTCAACTTGCAGGGCCAATGGGATTCTGGGAGCTGCAACCCTAAGGTATCTGGAGGGCACCAGCATGGAGAAGGCCATCAAGAGAGAAAATCATCTAGTATTCTTACGGTGACCCCCCCCCCCCTCCACCGCCAATTGAAGTTTTACCTGTTTGGATCAAGTTGAAGCTGACATCTGCCTCGGTAATCATGGGAAGGATGTGACTCTGACACCACTGCAGTGCGTTACCTTTGCCTCCGAAGGGGTTGAGCAAGAGGAGTAGGCGGCGGGAACGAGGCAGTAGACTACAGCTAAACTCTGAAGGGGGGAAAAGATAACAAGAAGATTAATCATTCTGATTTCCAAGGAGCACTGACCTATTTAGATAGATAGATAGATAGATAGATAGATAGATAGATAATGATAGGTAGATGATAGAGCTTTATTGTTATTTTTTACAGTGAGCACACTGGCATATATTAAAAATGAAATTGTTGCCCACTCTCAAAAGAAGTATATACCCATACATGTACATAACACACATATACGCATGCTACACACACACACACACACACATCTATAGATATATCTATCTTACTCACTGTCCGTTTTGAATACATAGCGGAAAGAGGAAACGTGAGCATTCATTGGGTTGATACTATATGGACAAAGCTGTGACTGAATCCAGATGTCCCAAAGGTGTTTTTTCAAGAGGCAACTGGACTGTCTGATTTTTTTCTTTGAAGACCTTTCGCTTCCCATCTAAGAAGCTTCTTCGGAGCTGAAGAAGCTTCTTGGAGAAGAAGAGAAACGTCTTCAAAGAAAAAACAGAAAGCTCAGATGCCTCTTGGAAAAGCACCTTTGGGACAACCATGACCTGGATGACTGAGAATCTCCATAGAAGCTGAATCCAGATATTCCGCTTCGGGTACTACGAAACCCCCTTCCAGAACGTAACAAGGAAAACTGGCAATGGAGATGATGTGTAGCGTCCCTGACAATAATGAGGACCCTGCTCAAGCAGCGGTTATATGCTATGTCCTGGATAGAAAGAAGTGAGCTGCTGTCCTCACCAGGGTAAGTAACTATGGACTTATCTTCAACCTAGTGCAAAACTAAAGTATAAAATACAAGATCCAGTGCTGTGATAAGGGACTATCAGCGAAAGCTCCTGATATTCTAATCTGTGCACATACCAAAGATAAGTTAAATGGATCCTCATACAAGGGTGCAAAGGGCAGGGAAAGTGATTGCTACGAGAGAAAAACAGCCAAGTTTCTAAAATTTGGTCACAGTCAACGTTTAGATTTGTAAGAAGGCAATCCTAGGTGCATGTCTGAAAGGGAAAGAAATTTAGTCAATTACAAGGCTGAATTGATGAAAATCTGCATACAGGGAGTCCTCAAATTGGGACCACAACTGAGTCCAAAATTTCCATTGCTAAGTGAGACAGTTGCTAAGTGAATCTGGCCCTATTATACCACTTTTCTTGCCATAGTTATTAAGTGAATTGTGGCAGTTGTTAAGTTAGTAACACGGTTATTAAGTGAATCTGCTTTCCCCATTGACTTTGCTTGTTAGAAGGTTGCAAAAAGTGATCACGCGACCCAGGGACTCTGCAACTGTCACACATATGTGCTAGTTGCCAAGCAACCAAAATCTGATCATGTGACCATCGGGATGCTGCAACAGCCTTAAGTATAAAAACCAATCATAAGTCTTTTTTTTTTTCAGTGCCATTATAACTTTGAATGGTCACTAAACGAATGTTGTAAATTGAGGATTATCTGTCCAGTATAACATTCACTTTGGGATATCTTCCTAGAATGCAAGGGAAAGCATCCCATCACTTCAGCATTTGCTCAGATAAACTAGATAATTTCACATTTTAGGAAGCAGAATCTGCCGTCTGGTTTCTCATGAAGGCATCTAAAAATGCCAGCATAGTAGTTATAATCCTTCCATTTTGTGCAAGCTTCCTGCTCAAATTCCACCCATGAGATAAAAGCAGCTTTTCCAAACCGCAGGCAAGAAGGAAAGACAGATTAATGCTGAAAATTGAAGCCTGCAGTTCCAAATAATCAGGATCTACAGCTAATGTGTGCTAATTTTAGGTCACAGATACTCAGCATTACAACACTGAAACGTCACAGCATTTGAAAGCTGTCTGAATGGCATTTTTCAATACGTTGGCATAAATTAGGACGTTTCATGCAGTGAGCTTGATCGCTGAGGGTGCTACAAAGCTGGCAGCATGCGCCAAATTGTATTGTATTTACACACATAGATCTACAAATGTACCGACGTATCTGTATGTATGACTATTAAAAAAAGTCAGTTCCATTCCAATGCAAGATGAAAGCATTTAAGAATTCTGGACTTCAATTCCCAGAATTCCCCAGCCAGCTATGCTGGGAATTCTGGGAATTGAAGTCCACAGGTCTTAAAATTGTCAAGGTTGGACACCTCTGCTCTAGCTCTCCAGCTCCATTGTGACTGTTGGTTTAAGTAACTATTCTGACTTTTATTATCATGAACTTGAATTCATCTATTATTGATTTTAGGGAGGAAGGCAAATCTCATTTCTCCACTACACTATCCATTGATACATATTCTTAAATCCAAGAAAACAAAACTACCACCTTTAATTCTTTGGTGTCAAGTATGAATTTGCTAAGAGCTGGTTGGGGTGGTGGTTAGGTCATTATGCTAGAAACTAGAAAACTGTTTAGTTCAAGTCCTGCCTGAGGCAAAGCACTAATATTATTTTGATTTCAGATGTCATTTATTCCTGTCCTGCCCTTTTTAATAATGTATTCAGTGTACAACTCAAGAAACATGGGACTGAGGTGTGTCCTCATTTCACTCCCTTCCCTAACTTCAAACGGTTACTAAGCAACTGGTCATAAGCTAAGGAGTACCTGTATTTTCATCTTTCATTTGCTTCTATAGGGATAATTAAAGTATTCTTGATATTCTTTCTTAGCTGTAGTATTTTTAATCTTGAAATCATCTTATTTTCTGTTGTTTTTCTCCATTTGTTGACATTCTTGATGGAGATTTTTTTCTTTTTCCTTTCTTATTTTCTGTTGGATGTCTACATTGAATCATCATTATCCTGTTCTGGTTTATCCAAGGCTTCTGCCCTCCACCTTTCTTTAGCTATGCAGATTGTTCTAAAACCCATTTGAATTTTTCTTCTTCAAAATTTTTGAGATTCCCCACTTCAACCTTTAAAGTATATCTAATCTCTTCCAGCAGTGTTCATCTCATAATTTAAGCCTAGTGAATCTGCTTTTAATTGATCTTAGATTCTGATTAGGGATTTTCCAAGTCAAATCTTGTTAAATTATTACCAAAACTGATTAATGTCTATTTCAATCTGCACCTGAAAATATTCTGACTGACTTGCACTTTTCCAAATTAAGATCCCCAATTTGATTCTATTATGTGTATTGTCAAATATTTGTTTTTTGACGATATTGCATCTACTTAATCTAAATCTTCTTGTTTAGTACTTCCACTTTCTTTCATTTTACTCCAGTCACCACTGGTGGTACTATATGCTTTCCTGATGTTTTATTTAGTTCTACTTGCAATTTGCCCCTATAATTCATC
This sequence comes from Ptyas mucosa, assembly GCA_012654045.1. Lineage (NCBI taxonomy): Eukaryota > Metazoa > Chordata > Lepidosauria > Squamata > Colubridae > Ptyas > Ptyas mucosa. The sequence goes on from WNWU01013574.1 coordinate 354,330, forward strand.
AGTATAAATCATTATTGCTTCCATAATATAGATGTTAACTAGATATCCGTTAATTCTAATAAACACAGTCCTACTATTTATTGGGTTAAAACCAAGGGCTGTACATATTTAGTAATGCTAATTTTTTGAATTTCACTGCTATTTTCTTTCATATTGCAGATGACACACCTTCCATTATGAATCACATAATCAGCTTATTTAAAGTGATTGAAGTGATCTATCTGAATCACTTATTTCTAAAATATCCATTTCTATTTTGACAATTCAAAGTTGTTTCATGCTTTTCATACTCCATCTTTCCCTTGCATGAGTTCTCATAAAGCAAGAAATTCCTCTTTAGATATCAGCACTCTGAATAGACTTCCTTACAGCTTTGGTCTAACCATACCATCTCTTGTACACCCACTCCTCATTTAGTGACTACATCAGTTAGCGACCATTCGCAGATATACTGTACTAAAAATTCATTTTCTGACCAATGCATGCCTTTATGGCCATGGGGTTGTGTGAGAGTAACACTGGCAAAGCTGTAAGGGAAAATTTTATCTGAATGAGACAGCAGCAACCTGTAGGAGATGACCAGGCTAAGCCTGAAGGAGGGGTCAAGCACATCATCAGTTTGAAACCCCTTTGCTCTCACAAGGGATCTAAGTCCAGGGTTGATGCTTATCTATTGCCACTTTGCCTTGAAGATTAGTAGTTCAGATTCTTATTGAGAGATAGTGTGGAATAAACACTATTTATTCATTTGAATAACTTCGTTTCCTAATTTCTTGCACCCGACACAACCACTTATCTTTATAGTGCCTTTCTCTTGCTCAATTATGGGTTTCACTTTAGGTGAACATTTCACCTAAAGACTGATCACTGGAACAGAAATCAGTTGCTAAATGTGGAGTGGGTGTATTATCTTGTGAAAATTCAATATTTTTTCCTCAGTAATTAGAGGAGTATTTCCTGACTTGAAGGTCTTCTCATCTGGTACCCAAACCTGTCTAAATAGTTTAACCATACAATTTTCTTGCTAACAGGTTCTGTTGTCTAGGAAGCTACATTTGGCAGTCGACCTTTTTGGCTATGGCATCTACATTGTGGAATATTTTACCTCACAAGGTGAGGATGACCCCATAGCTTCTGAATATCCTTCAAGACCTGATTATGCCAGCAGACGGGAGGACTCCAAAGGACAGGTGAATTAGTGGGATGGCTGTTTTTATAGCTTTTAAATTTTCTAATAATTGTTAACAATACTGATTTTAGATACTTGTTTTAGTTTTATTATACCCTGCCCACTTATTACTTATAATATGGGTAGTTATATAAATTAGAAAAATAAAATAAAAATGTAACAGCAATTTATTGCTGCCTTTATCAGAGTTGACTTTGGAATTTCTTCTTCTAGATGGGATGGTTGTTTGCATGATTGCAGTCTCATCATGCATATTAGTTTGGTAAAAAAATATTTTAAAGTTTATTTAAGAAGTAGATCTGGACTTCACATAGCTTGAATTTTGAAGGCAGTACTGATGGAAACTATACACCATAGAGAGCTCTTCTAAATGCAAGGACAATTTATTAGCTTTTACATGATTTAGAGATTTGGCATTTGTATTGAGAACTTGCTAATCTAGGCCATGTTATGCTAGCAAAAGGTCAAATATTGGCTCCAGCTCCTAATCATTAACTATTTAATTAAATTTTATAGAGATATAAATCTTCATAAGCACAAATATGCATAAAACATTAAGCAATTACATACTGGTATTTGCCAAAATTTTATATAATCAGACTTTGAAGATCGTAGAAATAATTATTTATTCAACTTTAACCACTTCCCTCAACTGTGATTTAATGGGTATAATCTGTAATAAAACCTCCAAAGTATTACCAAACAAATAAAAAATAAGGCCAAAAATATCACCAAAAACATGAAAAATGTAAGTTCTAACAACAGCAAGAAATAAATAAATAACTAGATGGATGTATTCAGATGTCAAAAGTCCTCTTCAACAATTCCAGATTAACCCTCTGATTGGTGCAGGACTGGACTGTCATAGAAAACATAACAAATGTCCATCCTATATCTATAGTGGTGCCTAAAACTGGTTTAATAAGGGCAACTGTCAGAATTACCTAGCCAGCCATGAGGAATTATGTGAATTAAAATTAAAGTCCACACCTTAAAGTTGCCAAAGTTGAAAAACACTGTTCTGGATGGAAGCTTATCCCAAATTTTGACTGTTTTATCATACTGTCGAAGTGCAACAATCTGGCACAATTCAATTTACGGTAATTAAAAGCCCCATGCGCTGTAATGCACTAACAGCAAGTAAGGACATTTGCAGAATGCCACAAAGCATGGCATCTTATCCTTTCCCCCCAAACTCCCTGTCAGATGAGCCACAGAGAAAGGCAAAAGCTTTTTAGGATGATGCTGGTTTGTGGAAGAAACTCTTCCCAATATTTATTCTGGATGCACAGAATGTATCAATAGAGGTGAGAACTGAACAGGTACCGTACTTAAGCCTTTGAAAGCAAGCTTAGGTTGGTGCTTCAAACAGAGGGCAGAGCTAAGGCAAAGAAATGGGTGGGGCCATACATAATAATCTGACCTCCAAACAATTATTGATATTATAGTATATAATTATTCTGTTTAATAAGTTTCCCCATTTCTAGAGTTAGGCAATCACTTCTGTAGTGGTTTGGCTCGAAACCCATAACCATAATTTGAAATGCAATCCTGTCTGCTTTCACACAAAAAACATACAACACGGACTAGAGGTATCAGAATTGAAGTGGAACAAACTTCCTTATCCAAGAAATGCCACCCTTTCCTTTCTACATGGCATCCTTTTCCGCTGTTTCTTTAAGGTCATCTTACCTAACTTCCTACCTTCCAGTTATACAGGCAGTCCTGGATTTACGATCACAATGGAGCCCAAAATTTCTGTCGCTAAATGAGACATTTCTTAAGTGAGCTTTGCCCCATTTTACGACCTTTTGTGCTACAGTCATTAAGCGGGGTCCTTGATGCTCTATAAGCACCAAGGACCCTTCATTTCCACCCTGAGCAATATAAATGTATTTTCCTTTATTAGTACAGTTAAGTGAATCACTGCAACTGTTAAGTTAGTAACAAGGTTGTTAAATGAATCTGAATTCCCATTGACTTTGCTTGTCAGAAGGTAACAAAGGAGGATTGCATGACACTGCAAGTGTCATAAATATGAATCGAATGTCAAGCATCTGAATTTTAATCATGTGACCAGGGGGATGCTACAACGGTTGTAAGTGTGAAAAATGGTTATAGCTCACTTTTTTCAGTGCTGTGGTAACTTTGAACGGTCATTAAACAAACTGCTGTAAGTTGAGGACTACCTGTATTGGACTTCAACTCTTATCATTCCCAGCCTGGTTCTAATACTAGAAAGCCAAGCAGGAGAAACTTACTTAAAGCAAAACTAAATGCAGAGATATAATACAGGTAGTCCTTGACATACAGCCATTCATTTAGTGAGGGTTCAAAGTTACACCACCACTGAAAAAAGTGACTTATGATCACTTTTCACACTTACGACCATTGCCAGCGTCACATGATCAAAATTCAGGCACTTGGCAACTAACTCATATTTATGATGCTTGCAGTGTCCTGAGATCATGCAATCACCTTTTATTACCTTCCGAGGACCAAAGTGACTTATGACCATTTATCACACTTACGACCCTTACAGCATCCCTGTGGTCACATGATCAAAATTCGGACGCTTGGCAACTGACATGTATTTATGACGGTTGCAGTATCCCGGGGTCATGTGACCACTTTCTGCGACCCGTCTCACAAGCGAAGTCAATGGGGAAGCCAAATTCATTTAACAACTCTGTTACTAACTTAACTATAGCAGTGGTGGAATTCAAATTTTTTTAACTACCGGTTCTGTGGGCGTGGCTTGGTGGGCGTGGCAGGGGAAGGATACTGCAAAATCCCCATTCCCTCCCCACTCCTGGAGGAAAGATATTGCAAAATCCCCATTCCCTCCCTACTCCTGGAGGAAAGATATTGCAAAATCCCCATTCCCTCCCTACTCCTGGGGGAAAGATATTGCAAAATCTCCATTCCCACCCACTCTGGGGCCAGCCAGAAGTGGTATTTGCTGGTTCTCCGAACTACTCAAAATTTCCATTACCAGTTCTCCAGAACCTGTCAGAACCTGCTGAATTTTTACCCCTTAACTGCATGAAAGGAAGATTGCAAAAGGGGTCAAAACTCACGTAACTATCTTGCTTAGCAACAGAAATTTGGGGCTCAGCTGTGATCGTTAAGTCGAGGACTACCTGTATTGAGAGGAAGGAATATTGTCCTTTCCTTTCTTGGCCTGCTTTGTTGGGTGAAGAGGGGCACTCTTGCACAGAGAAAGCTTCAAAATTGAAAAGTGAACGGGGTCGGGTCCCCATAAAATACAAGAAGGCATTTAATTTGTCCTTTACAGCTGCTGTGGGAAAATGCCACAATCCAAGAAAGAGGCTCCTTGCACTGAAAGACTGGTGACTCTGCAAATGAGTGTCTGGCTCCAATCTGAAGAGCTCCTGTGGAGTTTCTCACCATTAAACTGCAATGCCAGCAGCTCTGTCTGGGATGCAGAAAATGTAACACTCCCAGGATTAGGATTCTATCATGGAATCTTGGCTTATGTCACTCCCCATAATGTATCTCTGCCTTTTGATGTCTCCCAGGTAATCATGGATTCCGGTGCATAGCAGTTGAGGAAGTGTAGTGCAACACTTCCCAAAGGAAGAACAAACTGTTCCTGTGTCTGTTTACAGGTTGTCCTTATCTTTGCTTGGTTCCTAAATTCCAATAATTACCCCCTCCGCAGTCACATGACCCCAGGTACTTGGCCACATTTATGGACATTTACAGAATTCTTTCGTTTTGTGACTGCATTGTATAACAGGTTTGCTGAAAACTAGCATTTATTTCCACTTTTTAGCAAACCGGCTCATAACGAAACATTGATTTGCTTAATGAGTGCGGCAAGAAAAGATAGTGAAATCAGATCAGTCATGTGAGTGACCAGATTTACAATTGTCATGATTTAAAACTGTGATGAGCAGGCACAATTACAGTCGTAAGTTGAGGACTACCTGTATTAGTTATACTCTTGTGTCCCTTTTTCAAGACTCTGACTTTCTACAGTAGACAGCAATGGCAATACAGGTATGTCCTCAACATACAACCACAATTGTGCCCAGAATTTATGTTGCTAAGTGAGAAATGTGTTAAATGAGTTTTGTCCCATTTTACGACTTGTCACATGTGTTAAGTGAATCACTGCAGTTGTTAAATAAAGTAACACGGTTATTAAATGAATCTGGCTTCCCCATTGACTTTGCTTGTCAGAAGAATTGGAAAAGATGGTCACATGACCCTGCAACACTGCAGCCGTCATAAATATGAGCCAATTGTCAAGCATCCGAATGTAAATCATGTGACCATGGGGATGCTACAACGATGGTAAGTGTGAAAAATGGTCTTAAGTTACTTTTTTCAGTGCCGTTGTAACTTTTAAATGGTCACTAAATGAACTAGAGGACTACCTGTACATGAACAGAAATGACAATATAAGTAGCAAATAACAACCTTTAATTGCCCTCCAGAAGGAAGCCAATAGAAGACAGTCCCATTGCAAAAAAAGGATCCACATTTTCCCTATCTTGGGACCATTCCTGACAAAGGACTGTGAGCGCTGCTTTGAAGGAGATGGGAAGACCTGAGGGATCATTAACAAGGAATAGAATGCTCCAAACTACATTTGTAGTTTCTTTCACCAACAAATCCCATAACAATACTACTTAAATTTAGCATGTTTTCTTAAAAATAAGACCTATCCTGAAAATAAGACCTAGCTTGATTTTTTACATGTGCGGCCAATATGAGCCCTACCCCCAAAATAAGCCCTGGTTAAGTTCCTGCTCACTCCGTTGCACCTGGTTACATGGGTTGGGACAAGGCGCACGGGTAAAAATCAAGCGAGGGTGGGGATGGGTGGTGGTGGAGCTGCTTACCTTTGGACAGTTGCAGCCAGGCCTTGCACACCCTGACACCTGCCTTGCTTTGCTGGCCCACCTTCTTCTGTGGCTGCTTGCCGCTGCACTCCCGTCCTCCATTTCGCCATCAGAGGCCTTCAGGAAAGGCCTTTGCAGCTGATAAAAGAGCTCCGGATTGACATGCACATCAATCTGGAGCGTGTTTCTTGTCTGTAGAGGCCTTCCTTAAGGCCTCTGACAGCAAAACAGAGACTGGGGGTGATGTGCGCAAGCGGAGGCAAGCGGTCGCAGAAGAAGTAGGCCAGCAGTGGTCACACAGGCTCTGTCCTGAAGGCCTCTGATGGAAAAACAGAGGCTGGGGGGGGGGCGACGTGTGCGAGTGGTGGTAAGCAGCTACAGAAGAAGTGGGGTGGCAACAGCTACATGGGATCCTCCTGGGCTGTTTGTGCCGCCGTTGTGAGGTGAGTCAGTGGAAGACATTCCCCAAAAATAAGACTCGGTGCCTTTTTTGGTGGCAAAAAAATATAACACCGGGTCTTATTTTCAAGGAAACATGGTATATGCTGCTTCACAGTGCTTTACAGCACTCTCTAAGTGATTTATAGAAGCAACATATTGCCCCCAACAATCTGAATCCTCATTTTATCAACCTTGGAAGGATGGAAGGCTGAGTCAATCTTGAGTCAGTCAGAATCGAACTGCTGGCAGTTGGCAGAATTAGCTTGCAATGCTGCATTGTAACCACTGTGCCATCACAACTCTGTTGTGGTATTATTTAATTCAAAATTTATTTAGTATTTAATTCAAGATTTATCTGATATATTTGTAGGACCTCAAAAGGTGGTTCACATAACATTACTAGAATTAAGCCATAGAGCAATATCCGAAAATACAAAGTCCATAGAAAATAACTGAAGACAACTGGACTCAAACTTCCAGATAATGTTCAGCTGATTCATGCAGATTTTCAAAAGCAAAGGAGCTACAATAAAGATCTAAGGCAAAGTCCAAGAACATGAGATGACATAAAAGTTCAATGACTTCTTCTCAGTCATTGGTATCTCATCTTCTGGTTACCTGAAGAAATTTCATTAGATATTTTGTATAAGGATAAAGGAATCCCCAGAAACCTGGTTCTGACTGAATGAGCTTTATTTTTATTGATTTATTTATCACATTTACATGGCTACCCATCTCACAAGAAGTTACTCTGGACAGCTTTATCACCAAGATATAAGAAATATATTTGGGGGGGGGGAGGCAGGAGTAGAAATAATCTGGATCAAATGAGGGTAAAATCCTACAGTAGGAACAAGGATGAGAGGATTCACACATCCAAGTACATCTAAGCTAAGCAGAAAGACAAACCAAGCAACTATTTCCTGCAATAATTTTATTCCTGGTATCTTACTAAACAAATCTTTTATATGTTACAGAACACAAATCCTACTAAACTACATGCACGCCCAAAGAATGCCACTGAAACTCACTAGCTAAGCAATTTTCATGCAACACAACTTTTTGTTGCTCTCTCACAAACTTTTTGTCCTAGAACTATTCATTTAGTGACCATTGGAAGTTACAACAGTATTGAAAAAGGCGGCTTACAATCATTTTTCACACTTACGACCTTTACAGCATCTCCATGGACACGTAATGAAATTCGGCCACTTGGCAACTGACTCACATTTATGACAGTTGTATAAATATCACCTTTTGTGACCTTCTGACAGGTAAAGTCAATCGAGAAGCCAGATTCGCTTAACAATTGTGTTGCTAAGCTAACAACTGCAGGGATTCACTTAACAACTATGGCAAGAAAGGTCATAAAATGGGGCAAAACTCACTTAACTGTCTTGCTTAGCAATAGAAATTTTGGGCTTAATTGTTTATTGTGAGTCAAGGTCTACCTGTAATTTTACACGTTTACACCCTCCTCAATACACCAGAAATCTTATTTAATGAAGGGCAGTTCCTACTCAGAAAAAATTGTGAGTTCTGCCACTCTCCACTTTATATGATGTGCACAACCGAACAACAGTTCTGGTTTCTTTTTCCTAAATGCCCCCTCCATATAAATCGTCATCACCCTCTCTTGCCTAGGCTGATAGGCCAATGGGTCTGGATAACATTGCAGCCCAAATGACACTGTCCCTGAACCCATCAAGGAACTCCCTAAAGCAGGGGTCTCCAACCTTGGCAACTTTAAGACTTGTGGACTTCAACTTCCAGAGTTCCTCAGTCAGCTTTGCTTTGGGAGTTGAAATCCACAAGTCTTAAAGTTGCCAAGGTTGGAGACCCCTGCTCTAAAGGCACAATATGCAAAGCAAGAGCAAAGCATTTTATAGATCAATACCTAAGGATTCAGTGATTCTTCCAAGGACAGAAGATGCACAACAGATGCAAACCCTTCAAAAGTTGGCAGCAACTAGTAGCTCTTAATGTGACAGAAATGGAAACTCTCCTGGAGACTATGAGGAGAATTCCATCAATAATGCATAGGATTGAGTGCATCAGTTCGATCCCCTCAAGTAACTGAACTACCCCCATGTATTATATAGAGACTATTTAATTATACGAATCCCCATAGACAATATGATTAAATACATTTGAATTTAAATGCCGTTTTCTCTTCATGCTGGCAATCCCCACATCTTTCCTGCTGGCCTCTGCTAGAACGATCCTTGTGTTGTGTGTCTGGAGACTAGAGAAAGGAGGTGCCAACGTGGCTTTATGCTCCATAAGTACAGGTAGTCCTCATTTAATGACCGTTCGTTCAGTGACTGCTCAAAGTTATGATAGTACACAACTACAAGTTGTAGTTATGAAGAGTCTTCAAAGTGTTCCAACAGATCCAGTGGTCACATGATCGCAATCTGGATACTTAGCTTGCACTTATGACAGTTGCAGCATCCCACAATCATTTGTGCAACCTTCCCACTCAACCAGTCAATGAAGAAGCCAGCAGGGAAAGTCACAGGCTGTTCCAATAGGTTGCTTACATTCTCCCATACTTGGCAAAAGTCGCCCTCAGTCTCCCAACCCTTTGTTGGCTATCTCGCCTCCTTCCTTGCTTGACAGCTGCCATTACCTGCTTGCTGGCCTGCATGCAAACCATTGAGGACTTGCTTAATAATCTGCAATCCTTGCTTAACAACTGCTTAACCATCCTTGCTTAACACTTGCTTAAGTATGCGGTCACACGATGTTGTGCTTTACAACTGCATCACTGCGTGATGGAAATGTCAGTCCCAATTACTGTTATTAACCGAGGAGATGAGAGACAACAGCCCTGTGTTCTAAGCCAGGGGGTCTTCAAACTTGGCAACTTTTAAGACATGTGGACTTGAGGAATTCTGGGAGTTGAAGTCCACAAGTCTTAGAAATTGCTTAGAAGTTTGGAGATCACTGTTCTAATCTTTTGAGAGCCAGTCTCCAGTATGGGGCTTAGATACCAGTTGTGCAGTGTTAAGGACTTATATCATCCCTTAGGCTTTACCATGATTATGGGAACCCATGTGGAAACTTATTAGTAGTCTCTCTGTGTATGCATGCCTGTGTGTGTGTGTGTGTGTGTACACACAATGGAGAGTATCAGGATAAAAATGGTTCTCAAATGACTTCTCTCCTATATACTGGAACTTCGGTGGCAGAATGTTATATACAATATTCTAAGCACTGTAGCATAACAGGGTTTCCATCATTATAATGCTATAATTATAAGGTTGCGTTATTTGGCACTTTGTAAGTAATGATTTATAGGACTTTTTTCTTTCAGCATACACAGGTGTTCCAAGGTAGCTTTCCATTGGCAAGCTTCAACAAAGTTGTGTCATCATGTAATCCGGTCTATATTCTTGACATATAAAATGTATCTACCAACACAGCTTCTTTTGTATGTTTTGCAGTACAGATTTTGGCTTAGAGGGACACCTGCCCTCAGGGTTCATTTGTATTTTGATTACATATACAGAAAAAATACCAACTGACTATTAAAGTACTGCTCTTTCTCTTCATTCTTATCCTCCATAGACCTTTTCCAACTGGACTGAGCAGCTGAAATTCTTCAGGTTTTTTTTTTTTTACTTCACCTGAAAAACATACCATTGGTACAAAAGCAGAGCTGACAGATTTCCTATCAATGGAAATGATATATCGAACACAATCCTTTAGTTTTTATCCTGTCCCACAAAATCTTTTGGATGAGGAGAACAGAGCAACATTGCCTAACCAAACAAGTCTAAGAATCTGGAGAGTGAATGAAAATTCATAAGCTAAACAATAAAAGAAAAGTTGTTTAGCATCGTTTGAAGGACGCACCCGAAGCACAAATCCTGTATCACACAGTAAGGAGGAAACCTACATGGTGTGGTCCGTCCTCCCCCAGGTCACCCTTCTTCCACAAAGCCGCTAACCACACCATAAAAGCAATTAATCATATAAATCTTCTAGCAGCAAATGCATTCAGATACCCACCAGCAATGGGTAATGCATCATACAGAAATTACTGGCCACTTTTGAACTAAAATGAATGGGGAAGAGTGTGTGTTTTCTGACAAATTCCCTTTTAATACTGGCCCCCCTATGCAGTGTTCAGCACTTCCTCTGCAGTTTTTTAATTGCTGGTACAGCTGTCTGTGTTTAATGCATCATCATCATGATCGTTTAGAAAGCCTGCTCTTTCTCCTGGTACACAAACTCTGAAAGCAAGCACTTGTATTCTAGGAGGGCATACAGTTCTGTACAAAAAGTACTGCATCTTATGGAGCAGCAATTATTTTGACTTGGTTCTTGAGCATTCTTGCAGTCAGCTGATTCCTGATTTCTTTGTGGAATGTGCAAAGCCAGATGCAAAAGGAAGCCAGAAGGCTGTATTTGTATGTTCTTCGTCCTTAAAAAAAAGAAGCCACCCACTCGTTTTAGCTAGTGCTGAATCAGGCAATGCTAGGCTAAACAGCACGTTGTGAACTGTGAAGTCTCGGGGAACATTTGAACTTGCCATGAACAGGCTCTGATTAGGCAGCGATGGGCAACTGTGTCCCCTTTACAATCTGTAGACTTCAACTCCCAGAATTCCTGAGCCAGCCACATTGCCTCAGGGATTCTGGGAGTTGAAGTCCAGAGGTCATAAAGGGGCGACAGTTGTTCACCCTGGTTTAGAGGTTAGAAACTCAGCCACTTGGGGCCAATAATTGTCTATGGAGATTCTCAGCCATCCACGTCATAGCTATCTCAAAGGTGCTTTTTTTCAAAAGGCAACTGAGCTGTTTTTTCCTTGAGGAGGAAGTAGTTTTCCTTCTCATCCAAAAAGCTGCATCAGTTGTGACTGGAGGGTGGGGGTGGGGGTGGGGGTGGAAGGACAGGTTCTGACAGGATGGTGGAAAGGGGATGGAAGGATTATATTTATTTGCAGTCATCTGGTTGTTAGCACTCTCTCTGAGAGCCATTGAGGCCACCTGGGGGCAGGTTTTTTTTATTCCTTTTGATAAAGGTATTTAAAGCATGCAATCTCCACTTGGAGCTAGAAGCTTTTAAATCTCTTCCTTGAACTTTTGTAATTTCAGATGCACAGCTCTAATTCAAGTAATCATTCAACTATTACTATTGACCCACATCAATACTTTTATTCTGTAGCCCAGGGGTGTCAAACTGGTAGCCCTCAGGCCTTATGCGTCACGCACAGGCTACACCGACACCAGCTCCGCGAAGGGGAAAAACATAGCAAATTGTCAAATGCTGGCAACATGACGTGGCGAGTTGGACACCCGTACTGCTGTAGCCAATACTCATGCCTTCCTAAGTTTTAATTTTATGTGCCATTTATGGAGTAGTCCTTGACTTACTACCACAACTAAGTCTGCCAATTGCACTCATCATGGTTTTAAAGTAGGTCATCACATGACCAACACAATTTCACAACTCTTTTTTTGCAGTGATCGTAAAGCAATTGCCATGGTCGTTAAGCAAACCCATTGTTTGCTATGGGGTGTTTTTGCTGAAAGATAGAAATGTTGGATTTTAGTAAAAATGTAATAAATTGCAGTCACATGATTGTGGGGTGTCACAATTGGCCAAAAATATGGGCTGGTTGCTGAGTGCCCAAATGTGGTCACAGGGACAGCAGCCACTGGAACTGGATTGTAAGTATCTTTTGGGAGACCATGTTTAACTTTAAATGTTTGCTGACTGACCAGTCGCAAATTGAGGACTACCTCTCTTCTATTTGACTGTTCCTTCTCCTCTGCTATACATTAAATAAGCTCTTATATATGGTGCTGATAAATAAGAATACACAGTAAAGAATCACAATCAGTCTGATATTATTTAATCTAACACAATATATTCTGTATTTTTTAGAGTTGCTGTGCTGATTGGAAATTACAGAACTGAATTCAACACACTTGAATTCAGAGCTGCAGCTTGTAAGCAAGTTGTTCAACATAAATGGATCTTCTTCCATTTTCCATGTACATGAATTGAAAGTTAAACACATTTGAGTGTGGGACATGAAGCCATTGCAACATTTGACTCCATAATTCGCAGGACATTTATGCTCACATTTTAAACAGAAAGTTCATTCAGTTGGCAAAACATGCCTTTAGGCTGTTTATATGATAAAAGGAAAATAGAGAGGCATATATTCTCTTACTTAGAGCAGACAACAGTAATAATGGAAGGTTTTAAAAAACACAACTGCAGAGAAACATGACAATTTCAGCAGTCAAAACTGTTCAGGGGAAAGACAGGTCTAATACAATGTAATCCAAGGAGGGTTCAGCTTCACTACCTTTAAATTCTGATGGGAGTTGCCTTCCATTATATAAAGACAGGTCAATGCAGCAATAATTTTATTCAAATATGCTGTACTTATTAGAAAAGCCACAACTTGCTTCCATCTCAATTACCAAACATTTCAAAAGCTAGCAACACTCTGGAATGCAAGTTTGCATCTTCCCAGGGCAATTCTATATCATGTATTTGTAGATCGGAGATTAATCTAAAATCCCAGAAATTTGAAAGTAAGATTACAATAAGATTATAAAAAACATTGATAATTAATAATCTTGCAGCAGGTATGATGCAAAGATAATTTAGAAAGGAACTGAAGGAAAAGGGTTAGCAACATGTTCTAAGAACAGAAATAGGAGTTTTATATTCTCTGGGTCATGAGAGCTTGTATTAATTAATTTTGACTTCTTTAACTAAAGATTGACACTTCTGCTGGCAGGCATACTCTAAGTTGATGTTCAGTTTTTCGGATATCTCATAAAATTGTGTGGAAGGCCTGCACAACAATATTGTATTTATTAAATTTATATGGAACTCATCTCACTGCTGAACCACTCTTGGGGCTCTCCTACATTTAAAGCACACACACACTTTTATTCTTTATCTTCCAGAAAATCATCCTATCAGGATAAGAATGTTATGAATTCTCTCCCAATAAGCTGATTTTTTTTTAAGTGATAAACACACAAGCATACATAAGACTGGCAGTCCAACAACAATACAGTTGAAGGACCACCACCGCATAGAAACAGATAGCATCTGCCATCTGTCCAGGTGAGAAGCAATACTCCCCAATACAGGACAACCCCTTACCTGTTTCACTGGAAATTGGAATCCCCAGCACTAGGCACTTGATGGCAGCTGCCCATTTTTCAGCCAGAGCCTGGTTGTCCTTGTAGCGCTCTGCTCCGTCCACTTGAAAGGTCTTTGCAATCCGTTGCCGGGCCCTTCCTGAGCCCACTGATACCTTTTTTTTCTTCAGTGGGTAGGCATAGATGCAGAAGAATGCTGACTGGTTTGCTACTGTATGGCTTCGCAGTGTGTGACAACCCACCGCATCTATCAGTCGTATCACAGTCCGTTGATCTGTGTCTGGCTTGGGTACTAGCCGCTGGATATGCAATTCAGTCCGGGTGAGGCTGAGGGCATAGCGGATCCCCTTATGTGGGTAGGCTCCAAACTCCCCATGGAGGATGGCCTCGGAACCTTCTCGACAAGGCTTCAGTACCAGGTTCATCTTGTCATGGAACCCCAGCTTTACAGTTGTGCTTTATATCTGTCAAACAGCTGGTTCCAACCCACCTCTACTTAACCTCCTTTTTCAACACTCCTCCCAGCACCCTAGATTTGAAAAGCAGGATTTAAAACTTTTCCATTAGCAGATTTTCCTTAAGACAGCTGGGCAGCCAATGCAACTTCCTTTCACCAAAAAACTTGCTTCCTCTCTAGAGCTTCTTAAGCGGTTTCCACAGTTAATTGCTCTTTTATTGAGCAAGAAACTTTTGTGCCAAGGAAATGAAACAAGAGGAGAAATACAGATACGCACGTATTTCAACTTTTCTGAAAAATGTCATCCAAATTCTAGAGGAATGAACACAGACCTGTCTGACTCATTACAGGTTTAGTATAACACTAGGGTTAATAAGTTTGAAAAGAGGCTTTTCTTAGCAAAACAGGTGCTTCTTCAGAAACATATGTAGAAAATCTTGTTTTTGGCATGATAAAGTCCCCTCTAGATAAGTTGTTTAAATATTTAACTAGGAAGCTGTCCAACCTGTAAGAATCTGATCAAACTAGCTGACCATATAACATATTGTTTCCCTTCTCTTTAAGGTTTTTTTATTAGAAGCCTGATTCCCCCCAAATTCAGAGAAGGGAGATGGAAAGAAGGTCAGTTAAAAATTAAACAAAATATTGATCTATTTAGGTGACACTCAGGAATGAAAGAGAAAGAAAAATACAAACAAAAAAAAAGTTATGTTTGGAAAGAGAATGCAGGGACTCCCTCCTACCCACCCTTCAACTAGCGGCAAGCGAAAATAAAGTACTTTTATTAAGGCACCGTTTGCCGGTTTAGCCCAACTATTTTCAATCCCGAGGCTTAGAAAAAAAATAGCTTCTCACAAATGTTTGCAAGAGAGTGTTATCATAAAAGGGGAGAACAGGGGAATCGTTTTACAAAGCTATTTAGTAAAAAAAAATGGAGGAGGGCAACAGAGCTTACCATTGTTATACACACAGAGAAATATACATTTATGCTGGGAAGGGGAAGAACATTTGAAATATACCCCCCAGAAAGGACTATTCCCCTCTCACCGGGCACGTTTTCTCCAAAAAGCCAGATGACCTTACGTAGCAATCAGTGGGGAGGAGAGGGAGTAAAGGAGGAGAAGCTCCCGGGCACTTCTCAAGGTCTCCCCACATCTGACAACCTCCAGTCTTCAGGACCTCTCCCACACTTCTTTCCACGCCATCCCCCTCTTTGCTCAGCCTCAGCTCTTCTTCCCGTTTCCCAAGCCCAGTTCTCGCCTCTGCGCTGAGCTGCTCAGCTGCACACTGCCTTGCATGCTACACCGGGAAGTGTTCTTTTCTACCTGGGGAAGGATGAGCAATGGGGTGGGGAAAGCTTTCTCCTGACCTATCGGAGGCCAGCAAACCGTGGCAGTCCCGCCCCTCAACAGCTCCCTCCTCGTACATTGGTGGGTGGTTTTGCCATCTTCGACGACAGCGCGGGTATAAAGTAGCAAAGCGGCCATCTTAATTAAGGGACTGGCACCAAGGGAAGGGGCTCAAGTTATAAAGGAACGTTGAGTTCTTAAAAGTTCTGTTGGAAGATAGGATTCACTCTTCTCCTAGAAAAAGGAAAAGAAACTCAAAAAATATTAAAAGAGCAGGAAAATTCCCCTAAAAGAAAATAAGCAGAAACTCAGGCAGAGTTTCAGCCTCCACCTTTGTCAATGGGCCATTAAGAAGCTGAAGCCACCCTATGTTCCACAACAAAATTACAGGGGCTTGCAACATCCAAACAGGTATGGGACACAGAAAAAAGCAAACACCCAAAAAGGAAAAGAAATCAAGCCAAAGTAATTAGAATTTTAAACACATGAGAAAAGGAGATATTCACTAAAACACAGAAACAAACTGATTAATTATAGGGAAGGAACAACCTCAAAGGGCTAGGAAAAACAGAGATTGGACTATAAAACAATTACTTATTTGCCAGATCCAAGAGGGAAGAACGCAATCACAAAAAAAGCAGGATTTAAACACCATAAAACAATCACACACACAAATCAAAGGATTCACATGCCAAATCAAAAGAATTTCAGAAAGATTTTAAAGGGTCACATAAAAAAATCAAAAGACCTTTTAGGATATAAAAAAGGGTTTTTCTTACAGCTCAAAGAGGCTACCCTGGGAATGCTGTGCTTCTATTTGTTTCTTGCCTGCCTTCCAATAAACTAATTCTGCTCTCAAGCAGCTGACCTCCAATCATTTCAAAGTAATCTCCCAGCCGGGAGTTTTGAATTCAAGAAGGGAAAGCTCTGCCTTCCAACAATCCTTAAAGGGGAAGGCTTCTTTTTTTCCTTCCAACAACAGAGCTTACCATTGTTATACACACACAGAAATATACATTTATGCTGGGAGGGAGAAGGACATTTGAAATATACCCCCCAGAAAGGACTATTCCCCTCTCCCCGGGCACGCTTTCTCCAAAAAGCTAGATGACCTTAGGTAGCAATCAGTGGGGAGGAGAGGGGGAAAGGAGAAGCTCCCGGGCACTTTTCAAGGTCTCCCCACCCCTGACAACCTCCAGTCTTCAGGACCTCTCCCACACTTCTTTCCACGCCATCCCCCTCTTTGCTCAACCCCAGCTCTTCTTCCCGTTTCCCAAGCCCAGTTCTCGCCTCTGCGCTGAGCTGCTCAGCAGCACACTGCCTTGCATGCTACACCGGGAAGTGTTCGTGCAAGCTACACCTGGGGAAGGATGAGCAATGGGGCGGGGAAAGCGTTCTCCCGACCTATCAGAGGTCAGTAAACCGTGGCAGTCCCGCCCCTCAACGGCTCCCTCCTCGTACATTGGTGGGTGATTTTGCCATCTTTGACGACAGCGCGGGTATAAAGTAGCAAAGCGGCCATCTTAATTAAGGGACGGGCACCAACGAAGGGGCTCAAGTTACAAAGGAATGTTGAGTTCTTCAAAGTTCTAACGGAAGAGGTTGTTTCTTTCAGCGATGATAGGTTTTGCTGATGGGGGAGGGGCAATTTGAGCTTTGGGCAACGTCAAGGGAGAGAGAAATTTCCAGCTTCCTCCAGGACTGCCATCTTTAATAAGAGAAAAGAATGCAGATTCTGTCTCGAGAAGAAAGATGCGGTGGCGGCCATTTTGGATCAGGGCAATTTCATCCTCCACAGCCCATTCCCTAGCCTAAACATTTAGTCAGGGAAACTTCTGCATGCGTCACGTAGCGTCGTCCATTTTGGATACGGGCAAAACGTGGCACCTTCACCTGGAATTTTTCTTATGGGAACGCAAGCCTTGATTGGCTGCTTTCAGCTTAGATACTAAAGAGCCGCTTATGGGAAGACTTTCACTCCGAAATTCCCATATAATCAATTATAAATATACAATGTAAAGTCTCCATGTCATACCTATTAATATTGTTATACATTCAACAGAGAGTGGAAAAGTAGAAAAGGTGGCTGACTAGGTGGCATAGTGGCTAAGACACTGAGCTTATCCATCAGAAAGTTTGGCGGTTCGAATCCCTAGTCCTGGTCTCCTGCGTGGGGTTGGACTAGATGACCTCCAAGGTCCCTTCCAACTCTGTTACTAAGTGGTATGAAATGAATTTGTTTATATGGATATACAAGTAATGCTTTTTAGAAACCAGAATTGGGACTGGCAACTGGGTCTTTAAGCAGAGCAGTCAATAAGTGAAATCACGACCGTGCTTGTAATTTTATTTCAGATTTCCCTTATTTTACAGACCTACAAAGATTGTAAATATGAGGACGGATAGCAAAATTGCTATTCATCGCTCTTGTAGCTGAATAGTCGCTAACTGAAGACTACCTGTATACCTATAAAAGTATTAAAACCAAAAATAATCTGCTGAAAGCAATTTAGAAGACTTTGAAGTTTTTCTTGGCTATTCACTACTCCAAAGGAAAATATAGTCCACACTTTAGGACAAATATAATTCTATATAGTGTATTTCTTTTATACCTAATTAACAGGCCTGGATGAATAAAAAGACACTTCTTCTGTATTTAATGTATTAACAGACTCATACTATAAAATGTGTTTTATTTTGCATGTACCTTTGTGCAACACAATACCTCAATAACATTGATACATCACTTGTAAAACATCCACAATTTGTATAATAATTACAGTATAAGATCACAACTAAAATATATAGACTTAGTAAACGGGGGCCCATAATTTTTTTTTTCTTCTGTTCAACTGTGCCCAATTCTCAGACACTTCCTGGACAAGTCCCTGCAGTTTTTTTGGCAAGGTTTTTTAGAAGTGGCTTGCCCTTGCTTGTTTCCTAGAAATGAAAGAAAGTGACTAGCCCAATCTTACTCAGCTGGTTTGTACCTAAGGTGGGACTAGAACAAATAATCTATCCCATTATCTAGGCTGATGAATTCAGAATCAAGTAATTCTGGATGGTAAATAAATCTTTTATTCACAGAAGTCAGTTATGCATGCACATAGCAACAAGGGCACTTAAAATAACACTGAGCACCAAGGAAAAGATATATTGTCAAGACAGACAACAGAAATTAGGCGTACTAAGATCAGGTGATGGAACAGGCAACTGCTGACTAACAAATCTTAGAGGCATAATACTCATATATCACCACTAATACTTAAAGCAGTAGTGGGTTCCAGTTACCTTTGCTACCGAGTTGAAATTGGGGGCGCGCGCATTTGCTTCACTTGTGGCGCATCTGCACATGCACAGAACCTTCTGGGCATGCGCAGAGTGTCTGTGATGATGTCCGGGCGGGTGGGCGGAGCCTTCCATCACCACCACTACTGGTTCACCTGAACCGGGGCAAACTGATAGAAATTCATCACTGACTTAAAGGAATGTGGTGATAGAAAAGTTGTGAGTATTATGGGCCTTGTTGCAAATAATCAGTGTTGAAAGAAAGACAGATGGCTGTATCTAATGAATATGTCTAATGAGAGTCAGTTTGGTCTAGTGCGGGTGTCAGCAACTCACAGCTCCGGAGCCACATGCGGCTCTTTGGGCTCTCTGCTGTGGCTCCGTCGACTGAACCCACCATTGGCTAGCCCTGCCCCACTCCTCACCCTCCCCTCCCAGTCACTCCTCGTTTGAGAAGATAAGGGTGACGGCGAAGGATGGGGAAGTGATCGGGGCTGATTCTCCAGCATCTCATCTTTTGCTGGAGCTTCTTCCAATCCTTGGTGCTGGGCGTGCCTCTGCTGCTTGGGGAGACACGCAACCTGCTCTCCACCCCAAGACACTGGCTCGACCTGGCTGCGACAGGTGCCGGCCTCACTAACACGAGGGCTGGCAGGGTGGGAATGGAATCTGGGAGGATGGGACGATGGAAAGGGGAATGGGCCTGCAGCACCCAGCTGTGGCTTTAAGATGCTCAGGGCAATGGGAAAAGGGGGCTGGCCCCACCGAACCTCATGCACCCACCCCAGGGGTCAGGCTCGGAGAAAGCCAGAACACCCTCACCAAAGACGCTCGTCAGCCGGTCAACCTGCCTGCCCCTCACCCCTTTGCTGTGCTTTGGCCGAGTCCGGCCATTTGCTTGAGGAGGATCTCCCCACTCGTGCATGCCCTCCTGGCCCTGCCACAGCCAGCCAGGGGGTCATAAGAGAAGGAGGGCGAGGAGGAGGAGGAGGAGGGTCATCAGAGCCTTAGTGCAGGAGCAAAGCGACTCTTTCTTGCCTTCGCACAACATTAGTGCTCAAAGCAGCCTTCACCTCCTGCTGCCTTGGGCTGGAGCTCACGCCCACTGCACTCAGCTGAAGAGTTCCTCAGCTGGGGAACGTGGCAAGGCGATGGCCAGAGCCTTAGTGCAGGACTGAAGTGACCCTATACTTGCCTTCTACCACTTTGGGTTCAGAGCTGTAAGCCGCGTCCTGTTGCTAGGGGCAAATGGGCGGGATTGCATTGTGACTCTGCATTGTAATTGGCTTCAGGAGAAGGAAGGGACCCCATCTCCCCCATTGTGAAGTGCATTGTGCTGCGCAAGGTGCTGCGCAAAGTGCTGCGAGAGTGGCCTGCCTGATGCCTCATATCAGAATCAGAGAGAGGGAGAGAGACAGAGAGAAGGGGTAGAGAGATAGAGAGAGACATAGAGAAAGATACAGAGAGAGGAGTGGAGATAGAGAGGGAGAGAGGGGGAGAGAGACATAGAGAGAGACACACACAGAGATGGAGTGATACAGAGAGAGGGGTGAGAGGGAAGGGAGATAGGGAGAGAGAGATACACAGAGAGAGGGAGAGAGAGAGAGAGAGAGACCTAGAGAGATACAGAGGGGGGGAGATAGAGAGAGATACATAGAGGGGAGAGAGGGGGAGCTAGAGAGAGAGAGAGACATAGAGATACACAGAGATAGGGGGAGGGAGACAGACACAGAGGGAGAGATACAGAGAGAGTGGGGAGAGAGAGGGGGAGATATATATATAAAGAGGGGGGGAGATAGAGACATAGAGAGACACAGAGAGAGATACGGAGACATATATATATACAGAGAGATACAGAGAGAGGGAGAAGGGGGAGTTAAAAGGGTTTTGTGGTTCCCAGTGTTTTTTAACAACCGGTTCGCTGCCCTAATGACCAGCTGGATAGGTATGACTAGTGGGGATATGCAACTGAGTGGGAGAGACTGACGTCAAGTTGGCCACACCCACTCAGGTTTTGTGGCTCCTGGTGTTTTTTTTTTTCTGTGGGAAATGGGTCTGATTAGCTCTTTTGAGTGTTGCAGACAAATAGGAGCCTGTGAGGTCTAGCCCCACTTTAGGCATAAAAGCCAGCTGGGTGATGTTGGACAAATCAGTAGGAGATTGTGAGTTCTAATCCTGCTTTAGGCATGGAATGGGCTGAGTGACCTTGGGCCAATCACTCCCTCTTAATCCAACCCGCCCAGGGTTGTTGTGCAAAAAATAGGAATAAGGACAGTGATGGGTTGCCTCTGGTTTGGACCGGTTTGCAAGAACCTCTAGTAAAACTGGTGGGAGGTTTTACTGCCCCGGATGTCGTCATTGGCGATCTGTGCATGCGATCGCCAATGACAACAATGCAATTCTATTGTGAACCGGTAGTAAAGGTAAGTAGAACCCAACCCTAAGTAAGGAGTATTGTGTGTATTTGTTGCTTTGCTATTTCTAAAAAAAATAAAGGCAGGAAATAAATATAAACTCATGCTTTTGCCTGCTTTATCTGAAAGTAACAACCTGGTGTATGGCAGAAATATAAAAGTAAGTTGAAAGCCAGGTGAATGAGATGTGTAAGAAGAGTATGTGACAAAAGTACCACAGCCAGAATGAGTGAATGAATGCTGAATGAACGTAGACTAAATCAAAAGGAGTACAGCAAGTGGTTTGGTGGTGATAAAAAAAGAACATGAATTATGTAATTGGAAAAATACATTTTTGAAGATAAAATTGAAGACCAAGGCTATCATAGTGGAATTAGAATTTATCATATTCTGAAAAACTGCAGGAATCTGCAATGCTAACCCAATGTTTAACTAAAAAATATTTTATCCTTTTAGAAAATTTGTCTGAAAATCCAGTTTGATTTTTGGCTATAGTAGTCTAACATAGTTGTTCCCTTACAATGAAAATAAAGAGGACAGAAAAAATAGATTTTAATTATTTATTCCCCTTTCCTTTTCTAGCTTTAATTGGGAAGGCGGGTTATTATGTCTTATATCTTTTCTGCTTTTTTGATTGTTGCTTTTCCAAAAAAGGGTGATATGCATGTAGGTTCATCCCATAAAGTTTCAGTGAAAGCAACACTATCAGGCTGATCGGTCATAATTTAAATTTCATCCGACATCGAACGATTACTCATCTCTCTAACGAGATGTAATAAATCAGAAAGTTAACCCGGAAGTTTGGTTTCTTAACAAAGGAATGTCGCTCTACATCTGCCTTACGTTACGTGCGCGGTCTTAACGTTACCATAGAGAGGTAGAATTGCCCGGGATCCCCTTTCCCGGGCTCATCCTTTCGTTCCCATAGTTCTTTGCGCGCCAGCAGCCTCTTCCGGTCTCTCTTTTTTTCCGGCGGTGCCGACGCCACCATGGTAAGGGTTGAGAGGGAAGGGCGCGGGGCTGTTGAATCGGTTATAATCTTCTCCGGGGAAGCCGCCTGGAGAGCAGGTTGTGTCGTGCTAGTAAAGAGGGAAGCATAAAAATCCTGGAGGCCCAGGATTGAACCCCGATACTAGGGAAGCCTGCCCACAGAGGGCGGTTGTTGTTGCAGGATGGAGTTCGGGCCTAAAAAAAGCTCCCAGTTTGCGAGCTCTTTCCTAAAGATAGGTCAGAGAAAGAGGCCCGAGCACGCGTGCGCGCAACAAGCCAGGGTTGATTTATTAAAATTTCATCTCGTTACTTTGGTTGTAATAAAGTAACGTTAGATGAAAAACGGGGAGTCTCATGTCACAGAAGTTTGCTTCAAATATCCTCTAAAGCACGACTCTATTTTGGAAAAGTGTAGTTTTGGTGCCATGCGAGTATTATAAAATAATGATAGTGGAATAAAGGACCTGGGGTTTCTATTTTTATTATTTTTTTAAAATTTGATTTATATGCTGCCCTTCTCCGGAGACTCAGGGCGGCTTACAATGCGTTAAGCAATAGCCTTCATACTTTTGTATATTTTATACAAAGTCAGTTTATTGCCCCCACAATCTGGGTCCTCATTTTACCTACCTTGGAAAGGATGAAAGGCTGAGTCAAACTTGAGCCTGGTGAGATTTGAATTTGCAGTAATTGCAGGCAGCTGAATGTTAATTACAGTGCTTTAGTCTGCTGCACCACCAGGCTCTTTGGTCTGTTATTTTTGAGCAAACTGATTGAGTTTGCTCAAGAGCCTTGGTGGCTCAGTGGACTAAACTGCTGTTAAAGTAGTATTTAGCTGCCAGCTGCCTGCAATTACTGCGAGTTCAATTTTCACCAGGCTCAAAGTTGACTCAGCCTTCCATCCTTCCAAGGTAGGTAAAATGAGGACCTGATTTGTGGGGGCAATAAGCTGACTTTGTATAAAATAGAACACTGCTTGAGGGGCCAAAAAGCCCTACTAAGCAGGTATATACAAAAGTATGAAGGCTATTGCTTAACGCATTGTAAGCCACCCTGAGCCTGGAGAAGGGCGGCATATAAATCAAACTAATAACTAACTAACTAAATAACTTAATTAAATTGAGAGGCATAGGATCCGTAGATGTCATCCAACGAGATCTGATATATACCCAGCGTAGTAGCAGTAGGCATAAAGACACTTTTCTCGATATGGGAATAAATAACAGTATAGAACAAGAGAAAACTCGCTGAAAATCAGTTGGGGGAACCTGATGTTGGTACTAAAGAGAAAATGAAGAGAGGGGATAGGTCCTTTCGTCATGAAACATAGATGCGAAAGGCAGTGATGCACAAAGAGAAAACAGTAGAGAATAAAGTATAATTTGAGAGGAACACACGGTTAAAGGGAAAAAATCATTCTTAATTGAATGGCTTGGAGGGATTGGAAGTTGAACTTGTATTTTGGTATGGACTACATTGATTTGGGAAGAAATGTACTCAAACCATTACTTATAAGATGCCTCAAATGCTGTTTTAAACATAGCACATTTCCCCCTCTGTGAATTAATTAGTTGATGTAAAGCCTATACAGTTAGACATCAATTTACAATCACAGTTGTGCCCAAAATGTATATTGCTAAGTGAGAAATTTGTTTTGCCCCATTTTATGACTTTCCTTGCCACATTTGTGAATCACTGTCGTTGTTAAATTAGTAACATGGTTATTATGTGAATGTGGTTTCCCCATTGACTTTGTTTGTCAGGTTGCGGAAGGTGATGCCAGGGCCGTCATAAATACGAGTCAGTTGTCAAGCATCCAAATGTAAATCATATGGCCATGGGGATTCTGCAACAGTGAAAAATGGTCATAAATCACTTTTTTCTGTGCCATTGTAACTTCAAACAGTCACTAAGCAAACTGTTGTAAATTGAGAACTATCTGTAGTTTAGTTTAGTTTATTGCAGTCACCTATTTACCTCTGTGTGCTTCCTAGGCTGAGGGAATGACAGGGCTAAATCACTTTGTACTTAAAGCAAGACTGGATTTCCTGATTTTTCAGATTTCTATCCTAATGCATGAACCACTGCACTAAACTTAAGTAATTTTAAAAAAATGCAATTATTGAATAGTATTGGAATCTAACAATACTAAATGGAACTGCGAAACGCTAAATGTGAATAACTTATTTAAAAAATGAAATAAAACTTATTAGCTTGACTGTGAGGGAAAAAAAGTCCTTTACTTATTGTGGTACCTTTGAAACAGAGCAGATGCTCCTCAAGCTTATCAATTTTAAGATAGGTGGACTTCAACTCCCAGAATTCCCCAGCCAGCATTTGACTAGGGAATTTTGGAAGTTGAAATCCTTGCATCTTAAAAGTTCTTGAGGTTGAGAAACACTGGGTCAGATAGTAATGGATATAGATAAAATAAGTCTGAATAACTGACATTTGTCTAAAAAGAATAATAGCTACTTATGTGAAACAGCATAATAGTACCATGCAACATGACTGAATGTCTCTTGTTGTGCAGTATATCATTCTAATGTATTTTACATTTTGTTCACATGATTTTTACATACATATCTGACCCTAAACCTTACAGGTGTAAAACTATCTGAGAGGGAGATTGTTATTCACAGTGCATTACAACAGAAAATCTTATAATTACAGATAGTTCTCAACTTACAACAGTTCATTTAGTGACTGTTCAAAGTTACAGCATGTGAGTTATGTGACTTATGGCTATTTTTCACACTTGCAGCATGCTGGTGGCCAAGTGATGAAAATTGGCAACTTATTTATATTTATGACAGTTGCAATGTCCTGGGTTCATATGATCCTCTTTTGTGACCTTCTGACACGCTAAGACAATGGGGAAGTCAGATTCACTTAACAACTGTATTACTAACTTAACAGCAATGATTCACTTAAATATGATGGCAAGAAAGATTATAAAATGGACCAAAAAACCCAGCTATCTCACTTTGGAACAGAAATTTTTGGCTCAATTCTGATCAATAAGTTGAGGCCTACAAGTATAGGGAAGTATACTAATGCCCTCAGTCTTGAGATTTTTCATAGACTAGATATAACCTTCCATATCAGAAGCACCAAAAGGCTTCTGTGCTTCAGATCAGAATTAGCCAGTCACTGGATGCCCAGTTGGGAGTTCTTTCATGTCCCTGTTAATGAGACCACCAAAGTGGTACCTATTTATTTACTTGCGTTTTCATGTTTTCAAACTGCTAAGTTGGCAGGAGCTAGAGTGAATGATGGGTTGGTTTACCCTGTCACACATCAACACTCGGGCTTCAATATGGGCCTTCAAATTTGTCAACCCAGCCTCCTTACCATATGAGCCAATGCGTTCCTTATAGAGTAGATGTTATCGTACTGGAAAGTAGATTTTGATAAACATATCAGAAGTTTGGGGAATTGGGATGCCTGCTCTGGCAGCAGTCCCTGTTTTTTTTTTTACATATCCTGATTAAAGTTTAATTAGAGCACTTTGATTTTGTCTAAGCTAAACTCTTACTTGACACCAGAAGTTTATATAATAAATATAATGCCAAAATAAGGTAGTCCTTGACTAATGACTGCAACTGAGCCCAAAATTTCTATTGTTAAATGAGACATTTATTAAGTGTGTTTTGCCCAATTTTACCACCTTTCTTGCCACAGTTGATAAGTGAATCACTGCAGCTGATAAACTAGTAACCAGTAGTTAAGTGAATCTGAATTCTGCATTGACTTTGCTTGTGAGAAGGTCACAGACATGACCTTGGGACACAGCAGTGGTCATAAATATGAACCAGTTGCCAAGCATCTGAATTTTGATCACATGATTATAGGGATGATATAAAGGTGGTATGCGTGAAAAATGGTCATAACTCACTTTTTTCAGTGCCGTTGTAATTCTGAACAGTCATTTAATGAATGGTTGTAAGTCGGAGACTACCTGTATAAAGAAACAAGATATCTTTATTTGTCAGGGAAACGGTATATATGAGTTATTTCCACTAACCTGAATATTTCTCTTATTTATACCAGGGAATTGATATTCGCCACAACAAGGACCGTAAGGTTCGGCGTAAGGAGCCCAAGAGTCAGGATATTTATCTTCGTCTCTTAGTCAAGGTGAGAGCCAAGTTTTGCATTTACCCGAAGAAGTGTAAAAACATATGGGTATTTGGGGGGGGGGGGCAGCAGTGTGCTGTGTATAAAGGTTCTAGGTGTCAGCATTGATCACTTTCTATGATTCTCAGTTTCTAGGAATCCATTAGCAGTATTTAGATTTAATTTTAGACCAATGGCTCCATTGGGTAACCTCTTTCATAATGATCCAGGTGGTATTAGGAGATAGTGGGCTGTACTTTGTGGTGATGTTTGAGGAAAGGCTTTATTTGCAAAGGTCTTGTATTAAATAAGGTGGACTATAAAATGCTCTGGATTTGAGGCTAATTTCCAAGTGTCTTGGGGCAAGGACAGAGAATAATGTTGGAGTATATTTGGAGGTTTAATGTCCACCTTCTCAGCTCTACAGATTCCTGGCTCGCCGGACCAATGCCAAATTCAACAAGGTGATACTGAAACGGCTATTCATGAGCCGCACCAACCGGCCTCCATTGTCCGTGTCTCGCTTGGTAAGTGCAGAGTCTTCAATTCTCTATTGCTTTTCTCTTTTTTCTTGGTCCTTCAGTTACCATTCAGTTTTAGTTTTTTCTCTTTCTTTGCTTTGTTGTTGCCATTGTTCTTTTCCTGTTAAAGGAACAGGTAGTGCCAACTCTGCTGTGGCTTTGACCAGATGGCGAAAAAAGAAAAGAAGAATGAAAGTTGATACCAGTGATGAGCAGAATAGGAGAACCGTAGTAATATTCCAACAGAAGAGAATATTAGTAACTGGTGGTGGTTTCTGAGCTCAGTTTCTCTGTAGACGTATTATCCAACTAGAAATGTCAGCAGGAAAACAACAAAGCTCAGAGAGCACAGCAACATTCCCCTCCTGATTAGCAATAGCACTTAGACTTATATACTGCTTCACAGTGCTTTTACAGCCCTCTCTAAGCAGTTTGCAGAGTCAGCATATTGCCCCCAACAATCTATTAGGGTAGTTTGTAGCTAAAAGTAATGCTTAAAGGACCAATGAAACATCTGTTGATAAAAGCAAATTGGTCAGGACTTGCATGCTAACTTGATCACTCTTTTACTCTCTAGATCCGTAAAATGAAGCTCCAAGGGCGGGAAAACAAAACCGCTGTTGTGGTGGGCACAGTGACAGATGATGTTCGCATCCAGGAAATTCCCAAACTGAAGGTATTCTGACTGGTGGGAGACTAAACTCTTCAGATGGGAGGAGATGCAGAGCAAGGCGATGGATTTCTTGACAGTTCAGATTTCAGGAAAGCAGAGGAAAATGCTATATATATAGGCGTGTACAGCAAATACAGAACTATATGCAAAAAAAAAATATCTTCAGTAAATATTTATAGTATAAATTATCCATCAAAACACCTGAATTGAATTTGATGAGCTATTGATCAAAGCTTTGCGCTTAAGAAAGAGAATGCTTGTTTTTTAGATAAACTGCTCCTGGTTCTATCCAAAGCAGAAATACAATTTTTATGAGTGCTTTTCTTAACATTTTTAATATTCTGAACCTTAGCTTCCTGACTAATCATAGAGTTGTCTCATTGTAGTCAATTGATTAAAGGTATTTGATTCCTAGTTACAACAGCTGAGATGTAGGTGAGATTGTAAATAGAAATGTCTTTTATAATTTTTGTGGATTCAATTCCTATCTGTTACGACAATGGAAACAGTAAAAAAAAAATGTTATTCATGTGCACAAGCTTGTCTGCAATTTTATTTGAATGCAAAATAATCTAGCATGAATACATAAAACCCTTTTCTGCAGGCAACATGGTCTCATATTTTCCAAATGTGGATAAGCCAGTTTGGTGTAGTAGTTAAGATACCATGCTAGAAACTAGAAGACTGTGAGTTCTAATCCTACCATAGACACGAAAGCCAGCTAGGTCACTAATTTACTCTCAGTCGAGTTCACCTCACAGAATTGTGGGGAAAATAGGAGGAGGAAGGAGTATTAGATATATTCATGCCTTGAGTTATTATTAAAGTACTGTAATAAAGTTGGGACAAAAATCAAAATAATGACCCCATAGCTAATGAGGACTGCCTGTGCTTGCTCTCTTTTTTATTTATTTTTGAGGATTCTCACATTGCAAACTGGTTTTTTCCTCTTCCCTAGATTTGTGCCCTCAGAGTCACACAGGGAGCCCGCCGACGTGTCCTGAAAGCTGGAGGCCAGATCATGACTTTTGACCAGTTAGCCATGGCTGCCCCTAAGGGCCAGGGAACTGTTTTACTTTCTGGTGAGTCAGGAGAGAACGTTACAATTTCCTGAGTTGTGAAGCTTTTATTGGTCTTTGTGCTGCTGATATCTCAGCCTGACTGAAAGATCTCTCTGAACTTGCCTTCTGCAGGACCCAGAAAGGCCCGCCAAGTTTATCGGCATTTTGGCAAGGCTCCTGGCACCCCCCACAGCCACACTAAGTGAGTATTCAAGACCATTAGGTTTTCTTCTAGGCGTTCTGCTCTTAACCCTATTTTATCTCTGATTTTCAAAGTCATAATGGTGGTTCAAAATCATGACCTCTTTATAAAAGACTTAATTTGAGCAGAATTTGTGCTTTTGCTCATTATTCTTCTGCATTAGCACTTTTGGTTTCTAAGTGTGTAGGTAGTACACAAAGTACTACCTGTACACTTTACAGGTAGTAAACAAATGGCTGTAAGTCAAGGACTAGCTCTAATGCTTGCTTCTCCTAATCTGGCTCACTCTCTTTCTGATGCTTTTCGTCCACCTTGTTTGGAAAGCATTGAAAAGAGACACACAGCGAAATGGGGAGGCAGAAATAAGAAGTGTCTTCCAGGCCATGCAGCAGCAGTGCCTTCTGGAAAGGGGGGGGAACTATTTTCCCTTCCGTATCTGCGAAGTTCAAGATACTTCTGGAACAATCAGTAATACTGCTGTGTGTACACCACATCTGGGAGCAGCCACTGTGGGTCAGTTGTGTTGAGCATTCTGAAAGGCAGGGCTGTTTAAAGGAGGGATGCTTTGTGAAGTGCTGTTTTCAGATTTTCAAGGAAATCTGAACTCACAAAATGCTTCAACGGTTGTCCTGGAAAAGTCAGTTAACTTAATGCTGTAGAGCAGGGGTCTCCTACCTTGGCAACTTTAAGACTTGTGGTCTTAAAGTCCGCAAGTCTTAAAGTTGCCAAGGTCAAAGACCCCTGCTCTAGGGTGATGCTTTGTAATTGGAAGGCATTTTCAAAATTTCCCTGAATGATTAAATATACTAGGAAGATTTGAGAAAGTGCACAAGTTGACCCCAAAATAGTAGAATGGCATCACAAGATTATTTCTTAGGTCTTGGATATACAGATAGTACTCCACTTACAACCGGTTGCTGAATGACCATTTGAAATTACAAGTTTATAAAGCACTTCTGGCTGTCAAAAGATGGTGCGCCAACATGTGTAGGGTCATGTGACTATTTCAGGTGCTTAGCAATCAGGTTGCGCTGTTCCAGTGACATGATCATGATTTGCTATATTTTTTGCCAGTTTCTGGTCCAAAAAATACCCATTTAGAAGAATGGTTTCACGCTTATGACCACGAGGTTTGCATAACAGCTGCAGATCCGCCTAATGACTATCACAAAATGATGTTGTAAAATTGTGTCCAGTCACTTGGGCACCTTAACTTAACCTTCCTAATGACTTACGACTGGAAATCCAGTCCCAATTACAGCAGTAAGTTGAGCATCATAAATGCAGTCATGTGACTGTTGGCATGATGTTTTATGACAGCCAGAAGTGCTTTACAAACTTGTAATTTCAAATGATCATTCAGCAACCAGTGTAAGTTGAGGACTACTTGTAGAACAGTTGTTAATCCTTAAGATTTTTAGTGTTATCACTTGAGAAATTTGCTCTTAAAATAAGAGCTGAGGTTTTTTGCCCAGTTGATAGAAAAAATAATAGGTACCTGAATGGAGAAGTCTGCTTTAAATTCCTGAGAATACATTGGGTTCTGTAATTTACCACACCAAATTATTAGATAAAACTAAAGCTTTAATCTTCTGCTCATATTTTTCTTTGGGGAAAACGTTTGCACTTTATGGGATTAATATCAGAATAGACATGCTCAGGACTAAGTTGAAAGAGATATTTTTGCCTCTTCATCTTTGAATCTCGGTATATTTTTAGATCATCTCAGAAAATGTTAGTGAATCTTCCAGCTTTGCTGGAAAAGTAGGATGGAAACTTTGATACGTTTACATACACCAGTGTTTCTATATCTGTATATTTTGCAGTAACTTTAAAAAGAGGTGCGTAACATGAATTGAAAATCTATGACTTGCAATTACTTGTTTTCTGTAATATAGTAAGGGATTTTTTCCCAAGCTTAACATGTGGAAAAATGGATTGTGCTTTTATTCTTATTTTTTTTTAAAAAAAATTATTTTAATTTATATTTATATGCCGCCCTTCTCCGGAGACTGAGGGGGGCTTACAATGTGTTAAGCAATAGCCTTCATACTTTTTGTATATTTATACAAAGTCAGCTTATTGCCCCCACAAACCGGGTCCTCATTTTACCCACCTTAGAAAGGATGGAAGGCTGAGTCAACCTTGAGCCTGGTGAGATTAGAACTTGCAGTAATTGCAGGCAGCTGGATGTTAAATGGTGCCTTAATAGGAGGCATTAGCCTGCTACACCACCTCAGGCTCCTTTTGAAAGCTAGAAACTATAGTTACTTGTTTTTCCACTTAAGAGAGAATCCTGTTGGATTAGGGAGTTGAAGAAAAGTGACTGGAAATAGGAAGCCCTATTTTGTGGGGGGTTTTGAATTTCAAAACACATGTTTTTGTCCTCTGCATAAAAGTGGGATGCAACAATAGGCCATTTATTTAAAAAAAAACCCAACTTTTTCTCTCTCTCTCTTTTCAGGCCGTATGTCCGATCCAAGGGGCGGAAATTTGAACGAGCTCGAGGTCGCCGTGCCAGTCGAGGCTACAAAAACTAGAATGTTTGATAAAAAATGTAATTCTCCATGAGCCAATAAATTTTTTTTTGCTCAAATTAATATTCTGACAGCGTCAGTTTGTTTTGCTCAGAGTTCAGCAGGCAAAGGTCTTGTTGAGTCACAACAGAATTTGGGATTTCACTTTAAAATACATTCTTCTCCCAAGGAATCCTTACCTTCTGTAATTAATAACTCACATGGTAAGCAGGGTCGTAAAAAGGCATTTATTGTAAGGAGTTTATGTTGGCTAGTTAAGGACCAGATAAGCATGATAAAAGTGGCACTTTGGTGGTTCGAAAAACCTTCTGAAATTGCAATAAATTTCAGAGCATAGAGATTTCCTTGGAAGACTTTTTAAAGAAAATAGAAATATCTGACCAACCTAATCTTTAAGCACTAATTTGGTAGCCATTGGTGACCCAGAATTAGCAGCAGTATCTGAAACTCAGTTGAGAGAACAGACTGAAAAGGGGGGGGAGAGGGGGGAGGAATGAAATTTACCACGCTTGAACCTGGAAGCCAAATCTGTTTGCTTTAAAAAGAACAAGATGATAAAAAGGCAGAACCAGTTTGGAATACCGGTTAAGGTACCAGACTAGAAACAAACAACTGAGTTCTAGGTCTGTCTTGGATAGGAAGCTAGCTGATACCCTTGGATCAGCTACTCTCAGCCCTAGGAAAAATGCAGTGTCAGACTACTGAAAATGTTGCAAAGAAAACCTTAGGGATTTGTCCAGGCAGTTACCAATATTTAAAAATTGACAGAAAAAGAAAAGGGGGAGATAAAAACCAAACCGGTTCCCAAAAATTTCTAGGAAGGAAACTGGAAAGCATGACAAACATTTTAACAATTCAGGAAAGCAATTTGGGGAAGGTTTTGAAATAAAATTATTGGATTGCTGGACTGGGTAGGTGGTATGTGAAGGTTGCCTTTTATTTTATCCATGATCAAGAAAAGCAGGAAAGTTTTAGTGCCAAAGAAGAATTCATCTTCTCTGAACAGTCCTGTGATCAAAATGTTAAAAGTGAGGTGATGATTGAAATATTGTCCTGAGGATATAGGAATCCTTGCTCTAGGTTAGACCCATAGGTTCATGCAGCAGGCAGGCCAAGTAACAGGAGATGACCCAGGCCCTCCTCACTTGCTCTTCCATGTTCTGAGGGTGAATCAGGCGCAGGAAACGGAAGCCAAGAGCCTTGTCTGTCAGGCTGTGTAAACTCAGTACCTGTCTCTTGGCAGCCTCTTGCTCAACCGTCAGTTCCACGGGTCCCGCCTGCAGGAACGGAGGCAGTGTGGGCAACTCGCGGCCCGTTCCTGCATTGAAAGTGAGGAAGCCGCTAGGTGCAGCCAGAGCGGATCCATGGATTGAATAGTGGGCCCGAGGACTCCGGGAGCCATTTTGTTTGCCTCGCGTCCTTCCTTGAGCTTCGAAAAAAAGCTCTGCGCAGTCCAGAGCCACCAGCACCATGTTGTGATGTCGAAGTTGCTGTTGTGGCTTGAAGGCATCTATGTAGCGCTGGCTGAAGGCAACTGGAACCTGCCAGTAGTGAGAAAAAAACTCCATTTGCTGTAGGCCCAGAGATTAAACAGGCATCTATAGTCAAAAAGATAGGAGAGGAGGCGGTGTATGAGCTATGCTGGATGATTAGCAACTTGAGCAATCGTTGGGATTCAGCTAAGAAGTCTAGCCTCCTGTTCCTACAATGATAAAACAAATACTTGGGGGTTATTTTTGTCCCCCACAATGGGAGGTTGAGAGAGCCACGTAACCCCTCCTTTTGTTGCTACTGCACCCTAAAGAATCCAGTGTTTTCCAAACTTGGCAACTTTTAAGACACATGGAGCAGGTGAACTGAATTAAATTCAACAGTTGAAACCCACATGTCTTAAAAGTGCCAAGTCTGAAGATCACTTAATTTGATAAAGGGATAAACAAATATATGGGAGTATTTATTTATTTATTTATTTATTTTATTAGATTTATATACCGCCCTTCTCCCCGGGGGGACTCAGGGCGGTGAACAGCCATAAATAAAAAACATATGTACAAAATTTAAAAACCAAATAAAACCGAATTAAACATTGGCCCCAATACTTTAAAATCCCAATTTACAATATTAAAACATTAAAATATTAAAACCCCCAAATTAAAATTTTTACAAATCAAAATTTCTAAATTCTTTTACGACAGAAGGGGAAAAGGGAAGAATTAGGCCAGGCCCGCCTGGTGGAACAGGAAAGTTTTTAACTCACGGCGGAAGGCACGAAGATCCGGGATCCTCCGTAACTCTGGGGGGAGCTCGTTCCAGATAGTGGGTGCCCCCACAGAGAAGGCTCTCCCCCTGGGGGCCGCCAGCCGACATTGTTTGGCCGACGGCACCCGGAGGAGCCCCTCTCTATGGGAACGTACCGGTCGGTGGGAGGCAATTGGTGGTAGTAGGCGGTCCCGTAAGTACCCGGGTCCTAAGCCATGGAGCGCTTTAAAGGTGGTAACCAACACCTTGAAGCGCACCCGGAAGACCACCGGGAGCCAGTGCAGCTCGCGCAGGAGGGGAGTAACATGGGAGCGCCATGTCGCTCCCATCACCACCCGCGCGGCCGCACTCTGCGCCAGTTGGAGCCTCCGGGTGCTCCTCAAGGGGAGCCCCATGTATGATTTACATTTAATTAAAAGTTGTTTTGGCCCTGCTTATTTTTTTGGAATATAGTCCTGGTTAAACCAAGGCTTACTGTCACTTTGATCAGATACTGCTTAACAACTAAATAGTTTGCAAGCTATAGTGGATCGCTAGTATGATTTGTGAATAAGAAACTGTTCACAATTAGAATGAGATTCTGTCTCTACCCAGTGCCCCAATTGTTGAGATGAAAGTCTTGTCTAAGGTTTCCTCGGTCGAATACTTCTAGATCCGTGATGGCGAACCTATGGCACGGGTGCCACAGGTGGCACGCAGAGCCATATCGGTGGGCACGCGAGCTCAGCTCTGGCCCACATTCAGAAGTCAGAAAACACACTGTTACCAGCCTCCGGAAGGCCTCTGGAGGGGTGGGGAAGGCCGTTTTTGCCCTCCCCAGGCTCCTAGAAAGGCTCTGGAGCCTGGGGAGAGCAAAAAACGGGCCCACCGTGCCATTGCGTACCAAAAGCGGGGGGGGCAGTGCACATAGAATTATGGATGTGGGCACGCATGCATGTGACCCCACTGCGCTCCCCCCGCTTTTGGCACGCGATGGCAAAAAGGTTAGCCATCACTGTTTTAGATAAATATGATGGGGACCCTATGCTATTCAGTGACATTCAGAAAGTCACAAACTGACTACTAAAAAGTATCGGTGAAGGTCTTGTTTTTATTTTTACTGATCAAGAAAGTTTTGGGAAATGGGCATAAATGCATAAAAGAGTTCAGGGAAAGGGTTTAACTCCCACTGAAATCAATAGAAAACGTTTGTGGCAATTTAGAATACTCGATTGATTTTAAGTGATACTTCAATATAATTCAGATTTGAGACATTATACAGATCAAACAGAAGAGCTAGTTTGAGATAGTGGTTAAGTCACTGGATTAGCAACCAAGAGACACTGATTTCTAGTTTTGTTTTGGGGACTAAGCCAGCTGGGTGACCTTCAGCCAGTCATTCATTCTCAGCCCGAGGAAGCAGGCAAGGGGAAAACACTTTGACCAGAAAACTGCAGGGTTTTTATCCAGGGAGTTGTCAGGAGTGGAAAATTGACTCCAAGACTCACAGATCAAACAAGAAACAGTTTTTTATTCATAATTTCAGGGATGGGAATGTGCTGTAACCTAAAGTTTGATCTTATAAAGAAAATACATAATTATATGAGATTGGGTAAGTAGGATGCTATGTGCTTTATAGCCTGATCCACTAGGGGGAACTGCAGATCTGTATTTAAAGAAACTAATCCCTTCAGCTGCCCTGAAGCAGGCAAAGCTATGGGAGCTAAATTTAATTCTTAACCTCAGCCTGCCTTCCATTACTATTCCCACCTCCCCCATCACACATTTATTCCTTGAACAATTTTTTTTAAACGGGAGACAGCAGAACATATACTGACAATTTGAAAAACCCGATAGCATCTTTTACAGTGTTTCTCAACCTTGGCAATTTTAAGATGGGTGAACTTCAACTCCCAGAATTCCCTAGCCATTCATGCTGGCTGAGGAAATCTGGGAATTGAAGTCCCAGTTGCCAAGGTTGAGAAACACTTCTTCAAACTGTCTTAGGGGGAAAACAAAGTTTTTGAAGGAGCACATAGAATAAATAATCCAAGTGCATTTAACATCGAAGTATTCTTCCTCAGAGGCCACTTTGTTAACTTTGTTTTTGTTAACACAAAATTCAACCTTTCAAGCCATCTCCACAGGAAAGACTTCCTTGAAAGAATAATGAAAGGTAGCCTGATTTAAATGATGAACGACTTCATGAACCCGAAAGGCAGATAATCCTCAGTTTAAGAATTCCCCCCAAAAAAGGGAAGAAGAAAGATAAAATGATGATTTTCCCTTTTTATAAGGATAGACTGTTTGAGGGTTGAGAAAAATTCAGATAAATACAATAAGCAGCCATTGAGGAAGACTGAAATCATCAGAGAGAGAGAGAGACAGGGACAGACAGACACAAACAATCAGTCTGAGGTTTCTCTACTGTCCTTCCTTTTTTCTATGCTGTTTCAGTATCCGTTCCCATCTTTTTCAGCTATGAGACATTAGCTCAAGATGTTTAGGATAGCTCATCTGGACTGGGATGAGGGAGAGAGGGAGGGAGGGAGGAAGGAAGGAAGGAAGGAAAGAAGAAAGGAAGAAAAAAAGAAGAAGGAAGCACTGGCAACAGCCACTCACCTGTCGTAGTTTCCGCTCCATCAGCTCCATCCAGCTCAGCCAGTAGCGGCAGGCTGTGGATTCAGAGATATGGAAGCGAAAAGCCAGGTCTTGAAGAAGGAGCCCCAAGCGCAACCGGACAAGCACCAAGAAGAGCTGGTTCTCGGGGCTGAGGGCACAGGGAGGGCCATTCTCCAGACTCTCCCCCTCCCGGAGGAAGTCCAAGAAGGCCTTGAGGCGAGGGTATTCATCAAAGCCTGTGTAGAACCTCAACCACTTGCTATGAGTGTTGACACCCTCCAGGGAGAAAACCTCATCTTGCGCTCGGTCCTCAAGGTGCCCCCTCACTTGCCTGTTCAGCGAGAGGATGGTGGCATCGTAGGCACCCTGCTCCTTCTGCAAACATGGCCCCCAAGGCTCCAGCTGGTACTGGTTCCTGCCTTCAAGTTGAGAAACATGGGCTTCGAGATCAGTGAGAACATGACATTTCTTGGCTTCTGCTTTTTCCTGGAAACAAGGGCAAAAGCCACATTTCAGGGTTTTTTTTTTCTCTCCTCACCATCCCTCTGTGGGTATATTACATGCAGGAAAGGTGCTTTTTCAAGAGGCAACTGGACTTTCTGGTTTTTCTTTGAAGACGTTTCGCTTCTCATCCAAGAAGCTTCTTCAGCTACTGACTGGATAGTGGGGAAATGGAAGAATTTATACTCCTCACACACAGCTGGATATTTGCCTTTTTTTTTAGAGAGCCGTAGAGGCCACTTAGAGGCTTGTCTGTGTCCTCAGGGTCACCTGAGTAGTGCAAATGGATGTGGAGCCTTCTTGGAACTGCTGAAAGGACTGTGTTGTGAAGATGTGCTGTCTGCAGGATGTTTTCTGCCCTCTGTCCCTTCACTGTTGGACACAGGCACAGGCTGTTGGGGATGCTTTTATGTTGTCTCCATCGCAAACTAAAGAGCAAATGATTCCTGCAGTCTGCAATTTTTCTGGAAATTTGTTCATACTCCCGCACCATTTGAGGGTGTTCATCCCAAAGTGTATGGATAGATGTCTATGGAGATTCTCAGTCATCCAGGTCATGGTTGTCCCAAAAGTGCTATTTCAAGAGGCAATTGGACTTCGTTTTTCTTTGAAGATGTTTCACTATCCTGAGGACACACCTCCAAATGGCCTCAACGACTCTCCAGAAGAATGCAAATGACCAGTTGTCTGCAAGGAATATAAATCCTTCCATTCCCCAGCATCCAGTCAGAGCTGAAGAAGCTTCTTGGGTGAGAAACGAAAGGTCTTCAAAGAAAAAGAAGACAGTCCAGTGGCCTTTTGGAAAAGCACCTTTGGGACAGACAACCATGACCTGAATGACTGAGAATCTCCATGGGCATTACATGCACCAGGTTATGCATGGCTGGCCCTTACCTGAAGTTCCCGATACTGGAGTTCCTGGTCCTCTACAGTTTTCTGCAGGCTGAAGAGGAGATCACTTTGGTGGGACAGAGTGTCCTTCAGCTTCCTCACCAGGTTCTTCAGAGCTGTTGCTTCCTCAGGGATGCAATACAGAGCATGATCGTGGAGAGCTGTCTGTTCCAATGGGCTGGGCTGGCGGTGGAGAGGCTGGCTGCCACAGTTTGTCCCCTCAGATGCTAAGGTCAGGTCACCAAGACATGGGGCAGCTTCTGCTATGGAGAGAAGGGGTTCCAAGTGCATAAACTGTCATGCTGATGGCCCAGGACCTAAATATCTTTCAAGGCTTTGGGCAAACTCTGGGACACAGTGGAGGACAAGAGGGGCCTTACGTGCTATGGTCCATGGGGTTGCGAAAAATCAGTCACAACTTAGCAAGTGAACACCACCACCTAAGAATCCACTGACATCCATCTCAATTACCATTACAAGTAGTCCTTGACTTGCAACCATTCAAAGTTACAATGGCACTGAAAAAAGCGACTTGCGACCGATCCTCACATATGTATCATTCACACCATCCCCTCAGTCACCTGATCAAAACTCCGGTGCTTGGAAACCGGTATGTGTTTACAACAGTTGCAGGATCACAGGATCGCATGATAGCCATTTGTAACCTTCCCAGTTGGCTTCTGATAAGCAAAGTCAATGGGGAAAGCCAGATTCACGTAATTACCGTATGAGTCACTTAACAACTACAGCTGGTCCTCGGCTTACAATTCACTTAGTGGACTGTTCGAAGTTATAACGGTACCGAAAAAAAAGTGACTTATGATGACTTTCCACACTTATTTACTGTTGCGGCATCCCCATGGCCACGTAGTTTACATTTGGATGCTTGGCAACTGGTTCATATTTATGACGGTTGTGGTGTCCCAGGGTCATGTGATCATCTCTTGTGACCTTCTGACAAACAAAATCAATGGGGAACTCAGCTTCAATTAACAATCATGTTACTAATTTTAACAAACTGCAATGATTCACTTAACAAACGTGGCATGTAAAGTTGTAAAATGGGGCAAAACTCACTTAACAAATTTCTCACTTAGCAATATAAATTCTGGGCTCAATTGTGGTTATAAGCCAAGGACTACATGTACGGTGATTTGTTTAACAACTACAGCAAAAAAAAAAAGGTCATAAAATTGGGCACGACTCACTTGACAACCATTACAAACTTAACAAACGTTACAATGTTTGGAAACAAATTCTGGTCCCAGTTGTGGTTGTAAGTCAAGGACTTAACTATGCTGTAGTTTCCACAATACGGTTCCTTTCAAGAATTACAGAACTGAAGTGATGAATTGGGACAAGGAAGAATCAGAGTGACAAGCTACTTTCCCAAAGACTTGACTGGATAACAGGCCAGTTATTAGGATGATGTTCACACAATATACCTTACCACAATTAGCCAGGCCCGTTTTAGCTTAGCATAGTGTGTGAACGAGGCTCTATTGATTTACTATGTCCTGAAAGGGCAAAAAATTGGATTAAAATGAGTAAGCAGGTGATGGAACCAACTCACTCTCATCTTCAGAAATTGCGAAGATAAGACGAAGGAAGCGCCCCTGCTTTGATATACGTGCCACTCTGAGCTCCCAGAGAAAAAAAGAATTTAAATGCATCCATTAATAAATAATAAAAAAACAAGCCAGCTTGTTGTAACATTTCTCGGTCAGATGAATGCTAAATGGCTGGAAGGAAGAAATAAACCTTTGAAATCCTATCCAAATGCATACATGGTGAACCACTGAGATCTTAGTGCAGAATTTCCCAAATAACTTCTACTTGTAGTCTGTTCTTTTTTAGTTAACTAAAGCCTGTTCTTTATACACCACTTCTATACCTGTTTAAGAAATCTTATCAAGTGATTTTTTTTAAATTGCTTAGGCCACTAAGATTTATGTGAATAGTTATCAAGGGTTGCACCTCGGGTTTTTTAAAATTGTATTCTGGTATTCACTTTTACTATGTGGTTTAAAAAAGCAAAATAAATTCTATTTGTTTTTAGCTGTTATTCTCGGCAAGTTCCTGTTTCATATCAGCAGAGTAGGAAGTTTAATTAATCAGTTGTCTTTCCCAGAGCAGGTAATTCTGCTGCATTCTGCAGTGGGAGTGACAAATGTTATTTATTGGCTGATAACCAATCTTCAGCAGCTGGCTTGGCAGATGTGCAGAGAAATGAAATTTTGAGATGCACAAAGTCCTTGCTCAAAGCTTAAGGGAGTGATAGGGGGAAGAACAGAGCTACCTTTTCCAATCTGCATCTTCAGAAGCCTTGGGCTTCAGTTCTCATCATCTCCCACTTGATGGCTCTGCTGGCTGATTTTAAAACATTGAAGTCCACTAAACTGGCAGAGTATTGTGATAAAGGTAAAGGTTCCCCTCACACATATGTGCTAGTCGTTCCCGACTCTAGGGGGCGGTGCTCATCTCCGTTTTAAAGCCGAAGAGCCAGCGCTGTCCAAAGACATCTCTGTGGTCATGTGGCCGGCATGACTAAACGCCAAACGCACATGGAACAGTTACCTTGCCACCAAAGGTGGTCCCTATTTTTCTACTTGCATTTTTTACGTGCTTTCGAACTGCTAGGTTGGCAGAAGCTGGGGCAAGTAACGGGAGCTCACCCTGTTATGCGGCACGAGGGATTCAAACCACTGAACTGCCGACCCTTCGATCGACAAATTCAGCGTCTTAACCACTGAGCCACTGTGTCCCTGAGTTCTGGGAGCTGAAGTCCATAGGTTGTAAAGAGCCATAGATGCCCATCCCTGATCAGGATGGAGCCACAACTATGCAATCAAAGCCTTACCTCTTTTTGATGATATGGTTGCTGCTACCATCTTAAATTTTTTGACAGATGGATCCAATCATGCTAACCCAGTAATTCTTTAAGAAACAAGTGCTCCAGTTTGTGCGCTCCTGAATATATAAGTGGTCAAATCGTGACAACTGGGATCAGAATTTCCATTGCTAAGCAAAGCAGTGAAGTGAGTTGTTAAGTGAGTTGTCCTCAATTTTACAATCTTTTTGCCATAGTTATGTGAATCACAGCAATTAAGTGAAACTGGCTTCCCCCATTGACTTTGCTTGTCAGAAGCCAGCTGGGAAAGTCACAAATAGAAATCATATGACCCTGGGACATGGCAACTGTTGTAAATACATGCCAAGTGAATGAATTTTTTTTTTTGCAAAAAGTTTTATTTTTATTTTCTCCAATACACAAATTACATCTTTTCGGAACAGAGCCCTGATCTGGTCATCAATTTATACAGTTTTTTTCCCTATCCTTAACAAAATGTTATATATTCTATTTTGCCATAACACTTATTTCTTAATCTTAAATCATCTATCTCTCCTATTACCATCTTATAAAAAGTTTACTCTTATTTATTTAATCAAAACAATTACCCTTCTATTAACCCCCCTTAAATCTTAATTCAGTTATTACTTCATAGTACATTTCACAATTCTTACCCTAAATCCTCACTATTAAGAATACAGGTCAAACATGTTTATGTTTCAAAATCTTATTTCCCTTTCTAAAATTTCCCCACATTTTTTACTTCGTATAATGCTCAATAAATCTTTATTTCCTTATTACTTCACCAAATTTAGATCCTATCTCTAATCCCAAAATAATAGCAATTTAACATTGAAACATAGTTAATTCAAATAAGACTACAATACAATTTTCCAATTATTTCCCACAATCCTATTTCTTTAACCATACTATTTGTATAAAAACCAGTTTGAGTAATTCTTATTTGTAATTCATAGTCCTATATTATTTCAATCTTCTTTTCTTTTTTGCTTAGATATAGATATATTATCAAAAATATTGAAAATATTAGTTATTGAAAATATTCAAATTATTGCAATTGTTACATATATTTAAACAATATCCCAGTTTTTATAGTCATCAATTATTCTCAAGAAATACCATGTAACATCTTAATAAAAATTAATTCATTATATTTTCTTTTAACATAGTCTATTTCTCATATATTATAGCTTCCATCCATATTTCAATTTTAAGTATCTCTAACATATTCTTCTCATATTTCTGTTAACCATTATTAATCTCAATATAATTATTATATAAATCAAAGTCCTGGACTTTTCTATCTTACTCCATATTCCCCAATTCTTTCACTATTAATCCCAGTGTAATCATCTTTATAGCTATTGTTTTTCACAATATAGTCTCTAAAAACCTCCTTTTTATTATTACTATTCACCTGTGCATTACTTATTCATATTTAATCATGTTGTCTTTGTCTTCTTTATTTCCAGCCGTTATGTCTTATTTCTTCATTTTCTTGTCTGCTTGCATATACTTCATTTCAGCTTCAATGTCCTCTAATTTTGTCCTCCATGTGGCATTTTAATTATTTTTCTTATTTCCATTCCAAGTCAAATACATCAATTTGTTCCTTCTCTAATTCCTGCGCCATTTTATTCTTTTTAAGTTGATGTTATCCCAATTGTAAGAGTTCCGTTGTGGTTCCTCTTTTCTTTTTCTTTTTTTCCCCCCTATAGTCAAGCCGTTTGCAGACAAAGAAATCATCCTTCACAAATTCTCACGGTTGTTATCTGTAAAATTCACGATTTTCCAAAACAAAAACCAAGTTGCAATGTTCCTTTTTACTCCAAAAGGTATCTCTCTGCAATCCACAATTTCCAATTGTTTAACAAGTATCCATCTTATTTCAGTTACATAACAAACTTACTTGGTTTCTCTTTTTCTTTTTAGTTTTAAAAGTATCAAATCTTTCTTTAAAGTCCAGTCCAAATTTGAACTCTTCCAATCCTTTGACCATGTCTCAATGTTTACTTTTCCAACTAGTTTTATTCAAAAGTCAATTTTCTATTGGGTTTTTTGTCTCTTTAAAGCTACGTTTCAAAATCTTCTTAGCCCCTATGCTCCTTAGCCGCTATTTTATTGCTAGGGGTCTTGTAGTTAAAAGATGTTTCCCTTTATGTTATTACAAGCCTGGGTTGGCTGTCACTCACCCGACTTTACTCACTCTGTTCCATTCCACTTTCCTCCTGCTCAATACTTGATCCGGTTGTCCCAGCTTCGTGGCAGCTGCCATGGCTGCCTCCCCTCACCACCGAGTCAGAGAGTTCCCTCCGACCTCCGAGGAACTTGCCTGTTCCTCTTGGTCGTCTGAGGTGCCTCTTTTTCTTCCCCGTCCCTGCAGGACGGTTCTGGTCTGAAGACCCATCGGCGGCAGTTCATCAGCCAGGGTTTTCGCAGGGCTCTTCTGAGCCCGCTAATTCCCCGACTGTCTCGCCACAACGCCAAACCGGAATCCCCCCCAAGTGAACCAATTTTGATCATGTGACCATGGGGATGCTGCAATGGTCATTAGTGCGAGGACTGGCTGTAAATCACTTTTTTTCAGTGTCCTTGTAACTTCGAATGGTCGCTAAGTGAATGGCTGAAAGTTGAATCTATATAAATATCATCTTACTTGTCCTATGATCTGCCCTTTATATTTGGCTTTGTGAAATACACAATGGTGCATTTGTTGGAGGTTTAGCATTATGCTTTTACCCAGCCAACTGTGGTTTATTCAATACGCCATGGTTAGACTTAATATGATACATAAATCAGGTCAGGGTAGCTCAGGGTAGCTCAGGGACCATAATCCATTCTCTGATCATGGAGATGGCTTGGAATCTGCTGAATATACAGAATATGTGATGCTTGATAGCCTTTAGGCCAGGGGTCTGCAACCTTAAACACTCAAACAGCCATTTGGACCCATTTCCCACAGAAAAGAAAACACCGGGAGCCACAAAA
This sequence comes from Ptyas mucosa, assembly GCA_012654045.1. Taxonomy (NCBI): domain Eukaryota; kingdom Metazoa; phylum Chordata; class Lepidosauria; order Squamata; family Colubridae; genus Ptyas; species Ptyas mucosa. Next base: position 397,699 of record WNWU01013574.1, read on the forward strand.
CCCTTCCCATGCTTGACTATTTCTTGAGTGGCCACAAAACTAGCATATGTAGTTGAATTAAACATTCTGTTTTCTTCTGAAACTTTTCTTTTCTTGGATTTAACCATGGTTGGCCTACCAGGGGTCAAAAAGCTCAATAAATCACATGCTGGCAGGTATCACACATTGGCGCTTGTGACGTATATTTTGAGTGACAGGGAGCCGCAGCAGAGGGGCGAAAGAGCCACATGTGGCTCCAGAGCTGCAGGTTGCTGACCCCTGCTTTAGGCACTATCTCACATTAGTCCTATGAAAACTACAGTAGATGCCTAGACACTTATGGCTGGCCTTATTTTATAGTAATGATGTTCAGGGCCTTAATACCTGACACATGTATATATACATGGTTGAACTAGAAACTGAGGGCCATGAGTTCTAGTCCTCCCTTAGGCATCAAAGTGGCTTAGCGACTTTGAGCCTATCGCTCCCTCTCAGGCCAACTCTGAGAACCAGTTTGGCTTAGTAGTTAAGACTAGAAAACAAGAGATTGTGAGTTCGGTTCTGCCTTAACCACAAAAGGTATCTGGGTGACTTTAGGCCAGTCAATCTCTCTCTGCCCAACCCATCTCTCAGGGTTGCTGTGGGAAAAATAATAAAGGTGGGATACAAGTAAATAAACAAACCCACCTCATAGAATTGTTGTGGAGAAGAGAAGAGGTAGGAGTATTATGTACAAATTATAGGTAGTCCTCAACTTACAACTATAATTGAGCCCAAAATTTCTGTTGTTAAGTAAAACATTTGAGTTTTGCCTCATTTTACATCCTTTCTTGCCATAGTTGTTAAGTGAATCACTACAGTTTTTAAGTAGTTGTTAAGTGAATCACTGCATGGTTGTTAAGTGAATCTGGCTTCCCTATTGATTTGTCAGAGGTTCACAAAAGATGATCACATGACCCCGGAACATAGCAATGGTCATAAATATGAACCAGTTACGAAGCGTCTGAATTTTGATCAGGTGACTATGGGGATGTTGCAATGGTTATAAATGTGAAATATGGTCATAAGTCACTTTTTTTCAGTGCCATTGTAATTTCAAACGGTCACTAAATGAATTGTTGTAAGACAAGGACTACCTGTAAGGGTGGGAATAGTTAAGAATGTCTGAGATTCTCACAATAACCAGATCTGAAGATTTGCACGAAAAGGACTGCTCAATGTCCCATGTTAGAAGAAATATGTGGGCACATGGGAGGGAACCTTTATTTGCTGTGGCACTCTAGTTTGTGAATCCTCTTTCCCTAGATCCGTAATGGCGAACCTGTGGCACGTAGAGCCATATCAGTGGGCACGCGAGCTCAGCTCCGGCACGCATGCATGCGCTAGCCAGCTGATTTTCGGACCTTCTGGGTCCACCAGAAGTCAGGATACACACTGTTTCCGGCCTCCGGAGGGCCTCTGGGGGGGTGGAGAAGGTTGGTTTTGCCCTCCCCAGGCTCCTAGAAAGGCTCTGGAACCTGGGGAAGAGCAAAAAATGGGCCTACCAGGCCCACCATGCCATCACGTGCCAAAAGCAGGGGGAGCACGGGAGGGCGGAGAACGTAGAATTATGGATGTGGGCATGCTTGCATGTGACCCCACTGTACTCCCCCCACTTTTGGCACACGATGGCAAAAAGGTTAGCCATCACTGCCCTAGATGCTAGGCTGGCACTGCCATGGCCAGCCTTTCAGTGTCAGGAAAAGATCTGGCTTTTCACTCTATTTTTGGGGCCTGACAGCGCCTTTTACTCCCTTGTGTGTTTCAATCAGTAGTACTGTGGTTATTATTCTGTGTGTTTAAAGTAAGTTATAATTGATTTTAATTTCCTTTTTTGCATGAGCTGCGAACTGCCACAAGACCTCCTAGCTAGACCATAAATATTTTAAATGAAAAATAAAATCAATGAGGATGGGGGAAAAACAGAATGTATGGCTCCCAGACAGCCAAGGTAGCTCAGGGATAATAGCCACACTGACAAAGCCTCTTGCCCAATGTTTCACAACCCTGGCAACTTGAAGATGTGTGGACTTCAACTCCCAGAATTCCCCAGCCAGTTGCCTGGGGAATTCTGGGAGTTGAAGTCCACACATCTTCAAGTTGCCAAGCTTGAGAAACACCTGCTTATTATTTCTTGCATATCTGTGCAAAAAGATCAGAGGAGATACCAAAGCCACCCTGCAGCTCACAACTCAGCTTTTTCTTCTTTCTTCTAGGCGGAGAGGAGCTGGCAGACATCTTTATCTCTGGCCCGGAGTATGCGTCACAATTGCATGGTGTATCCGAAGGAGCCTGGGGGATTTGGATATGAATTAGAAGTTAGATAGCACTAATCTCTCAGGTGGCAAAAGTGCTCTAATGCTCAAGATAACTTTGATTTTTGTGAATGGCTACTGTCAATTATCACGGTCGGTGTGTGCTCCATTTTATTTCCTATTCCCACCTCCCACCACAGACCAAGGTGTTTAATATACACCTCCGTCTCCTCTCAAGATGTCACGCCTCTGATGAAGAGGCCTTGCATGGTAATAAATGCATTGGTGGGTTTTTTAAAAGTGTCACAAGATTCTGCAAAGATCTCTTTGCAATTGCTTAATCCACCTCACGTCCCGAGGAGTTGCTTTGATAATCAGGCGGGTTGTAAACCGAATACAAACGGCAGCATCTTTGCAAGGTTCCCAAGATCAACCAGTGTTCCCTAATCTGTGGCTGGACTACGACTCCAGTAACAGGCTGAGAATCATGGGAATTATAGTTAATGCATCAGGAAGGCCTTCTTAACATTGATGCAACGGAAAGATAAACATGAAACTGCATGCCTAAAGCATGCTACGACCCCACGCGCTCTTGCCAACAAATACCTGCGAGAAAATGCGGCTGCAGCCGCTGCTGCTTCTGCTCTCCATTGGCTCCCGCAACCTCGTTTCCGATCCAAAATGGCGACAGACGTGAAACTGCCCTATCTCTTTTGGTGGCACGGTTAAAGTTGGAGCGGGTTGCAGTCGAGGTTCCCACAACCAAGATGGGGGATTGCGCTTCAAAGCATTGAAACTGAAGGAAAGCAGTAGGCGTTCCGCCAGAAGTTGGGCCCTAGTTGCTGCATATAAATACTTTTCCTTCAAAGAGGTTCTGGAAGAGAGTCGTGGTGGATAAAAACGCGTTTTAGAGTTAGTGGTTTTACTTTTCTTCCAATATTTTAGCATTTGGACGGGAGGGGAGAAGAATATTTATCTAATGTCACATTACATGTTAACACATGTCTCAAATAAAATTATCTGTCTACAGTAACCTGCTATTCATTAAAAGATGTTCAAAAGTTGTACTAATTTCCCAAGAATTAGTTTGTTCATTTCACATTTATATAATAAGGCAGCAAAAACTCACAAGCTGCTTCTTCTCCCATTTCCCCCACAAACTCTGTAAAGTGGGTTGGTTTGAGGGGGACTGACACAAATTCACCCAGGTGACTTTCATACCTAAGGCACTGCCTCCTGGTTTCTAGTTGGTTTTCTTAACCATTAAAATAAACTGATAGCTAAACAACAAAGGAGGATATGGACAATTGAATAAGAGGACAAATTGGGAAAAGAACACACTTTTTCTTGGTGCGACAAAAATTACACTGAAAACTGCAAAACAAACAAACAAACCCCTTAGGGTTTGTATGTATATAAAATTACTTTTTCCAGCAGCCTAAAGATGGGTTTTTCAATTACAATATTTTTCCAATATGTCTTTATTTTCAAGAATATATGCTAGCAATAATATACAATTGACATTTTAGAAAAGTATGAGTCATGTGATCTACAGACAACAGTGATCGTAAATTTGAAGGGGATGGAATGAAGCTGATAGCTGAAATCAGGATATAAATTAAATTACGTAAATCTAGACTGCCAACCCTGTTGACAGTTGAGGGAAAGAAAGAAGCAGACAATATACAAGATTATAATATATGAAAGCTTAAATGAGTGTTATTAAAAAGTCCAAAGTAATAATAATAAAAAAGCTGAACAATATTTGATTTTAATGCTATGCTTGTCAGACCTGGAATATGAGGACAAAAAGGAAGACATGTCCTCCTTCTGTTGTACGTCTGGTAACCCTAAACTTCCCTAGCCTATCTGAGGGTTGTGGGTGGTGTTGATGTTGATATTTGGAAGGCACTTAAGCTGAGGACCTTACATTACACCACTGAAATGTGAGGATGAAAAAAGACAGTATTGGTACCCTATATTTGTACTTCTCCCTTCACATGTTCAGCAAAACCCTTAATGGACCTTGATTAAGCAATCTAATTCTATATATATATATACAAGAAGGTTGTCTGTGATCCAACCTTCTACACTCATGTTTGTTTAGTTCCTAGTGTAAAGAGGAAAGATGCTCTTACTTCATTCTCCAAAAGTTATTGCTGGAAAAGAAAGATAAGGTAGCATATTGGGGGGAAAAAATCAAGCCCCAGTGAGTTACAAGCCTCATTGGTCATCAAATCCATGTTCAGATAATATCTTCCTTTGGATAATTCAGTGGCCAGAATTGGTTCTGTTAAACTAAAGGTGAGCTCTGCAAATTAGGACACTCTTGAGACTTAGTTGCTGCATGTTCTGATTCAGAAAAACAAAAAAAAAAATACTATAAACCCCCAATTTCATCAAAAATTGTACACAAAATATTTTTGGATGCTAGCTAACACTAAGGAAATCAGTGAGATTAGCAGACAGTAAGATTTTTATCTCACAAACTTTTCCCCAACCTTTTTCCAAATTATTATCAGCAAGATCATGTTTTCTCACCTTATGGACAGTTGTAGCCTATTATGTGAGTTGGTTGAGCTCTAAGTGAACTGAATCATACAAATTTTGGTTCTTCAATTTTACTTTAGCATCTCCTTTTAAGTTCTTTGTTAAAGAATGGTAGCTTTCATTTCTTGCAACTGGGTGACCTTGGAGATGGAAACATTCCTTGCTGATTTCTGAATGTTGCCACTTTCAGTGTTGGATTTGTGTCCATTTATTTTTCTTTGGCCTGGAGAATGACCCTAGGACTGACTTATCCTATGGAGAGGGCTGAAGGGATAAGAAATTTCATTCTGTAAGAGAGTTTAATGTGTATAAAGTCCAACCTTCTAATTTGCCTTGGCCGCTGGACAGCATCAAGAACAGAGGCAGCATGGAAATATGATGTGAAAGAGGAATGTCCATTATGATTTTGAACCAAATTAAAGGTGAGAGTTGTTTTTTTTAATGAGATCATTATTTTAAACAAGTATTCAAATATACTACAGTTTCACAGCTGGAATTGATGGATAGAATGGATATTATGGGGCGGTATAATAGGTGTTGGGTGAGGTGGAAACTATCTCAGACTTGAATCAAGCAGGGAAATCTGGAAAAAAGTAGAGGCATTCTAATCTGTCCTTACATTTTTTAGAATTCTATTTTCTTTCTTTCTCCATTTATCTGCATTTCTCTAAATTCATTTCTCTAAATTTCTCAATGCTTGACAGGAAGCGTTTTGAAGGAAAATTTCAGTAACTATAAAATAGGCTGAATCATCCACTCCAAGAACAGTAATTTTTGTGATAGTTTTAAATCTGATGGGACAGAAAACCTTGGTCTCAACTAACTTGTGAATGGATCGAAGACAATTGCAAAGGCAAATTTTGAAAGTTACAGGAAAGTAATTCCTTTGCTGGAACTCAATCTTTCGTAGTAAACAAGCCTCCATATTGTACAGATTTAAAACTTGTGTCTTGCTTTTTATCTGGTTAGTTATCAGATGAAAAACGGGTTGGGAAAATGTTGGGTGTAATTCAGAAGAAATTAAGAAATCTTTAAGATCAAGATCAAGCAAACATTTGTAGGCTGGTGGGGGGGGGCACACCTAATCTTTTGGGAGGAATGAAGACTACAGTGGGTGGAGAGGTGTTAATAGTGCAAGGTTGCACATGTAAGTGGGGCTAGGAGGGTTTTCGATCTTTCTCTTTTGGGGAAGAAAATGAGTTTAATTTTGATAATGATGGTGAGACAGCCTCAGAACGGCAGAAAATGATGCCAAAATTCGGTAGTTATGATTGAATGGATTCTATAAGGCTGCCAGCTCAGTGCTGTAAAATTCTAAAGAGGTATGTATTTGTGAGATGCTATCTAGTGGAAATCTGGATTTTTGCAGTCCAGATCTACAGCAGATCTCGATTTATGATCAGTTAAAGTTACGGTGGATTGCGAAATAGAGGCTTACAACCCAGATGGCAACGTTCTGATGTCCAGGCCTTTACCTGTGACTGCATTTTGGGTGCATGGAACTGACTCATGTTTACAGCCGTTGCAGCATCCCATGTTCATGTGACTGCAATTCACTTTTTTCCCCCTGAAAACTGGTGTTTACTTCCGATTTCTGGCAAAAACGGCCCATAGCAAACAATGGGTTTGCTTAACAATTGTGGCATTTGCTTAACAGCCACGGTGTTTCCTTTACAATTGCGGCATTCACTTAAAAACAGCTGCAAAATAGGTCGTAGAATCATGTGATGATCTGTTTTATGGCCATCATGATTTACAATCAGAATTGTGGATTGTAAGTCGAGGATTTATCTGTGTTTCTCCTAAGGTTTGAAGTACTCAAAAATTTGGTCTGAGAGCCAAGTGATGTCATCTTGTACAGCAGGGCCTTACTTTTGCATAAAATGTGATGAAGAAAGCATTGGGCAGGTTAGCCCCTGCTAAGTGCAAAGTAATGTCAAGAAATATTGAGTCAAGAAGTAATGCTGTCTTGTTGGAAAGAAGGAGGTTAAAATATGTATAGAAGCTATATATATATTTAAGAACTCCTTACTCAGACCTGTCACTTGGTGAAAGAAAGAGCAGTAAAAGAAAATGTGACAGCATCTTGGGATATTGCAGCCACAATAACATCTCTCTTCCAGTAGCTTTGGTACAGCTTAAATTCTGCTTTGCGCTTATTCAATTAATCCGATTCTTAAGACTTTTACAAACTTCCGCATTCAGAATCAAATGCTCTCTTGTTCCTGCCCTGATATTCTCTTCTGTTTTGCAGAGGATTTTTCTCTGAAGAAAAAACTGTAGGGGCCCACCCAGATAATCTTGTCTTAAAGAGAAAATATAAGAAGAAAACCACCTCAAATTTGTCCATCCAAAGTCAGCCCCTGTGGAGAATTTTTGGGATTTCAATGTTTAGAGTTGTGTACATTGCATTTTTTAAAAAATGAAAATCATTCTTCAATGAACAGGTGCTGACTTCATAGAAATGGGTTTCCCCTTTTTTAAGGGATGCCTTTCCAGACCTTTGAGAGACTGGAAGAGGATTAAAGGTGGGTAGGACACAGTCCATTGGAGCCTCTCCTCCCCTTCTCTGTGCAATTCGTGCTAATGGATTCTTCTGTTCTACTGAAGTCAATGACCCAGTACATGGGAATACTGGGAAATACATTGAAATAATTCTCAGCATTTATTTCAGTCGAGTAGTTGATCAACTCTGAATGGGAATTATAGACCTGCATGGGCAGTTTCAAACACAAAACCGGATGGAGAAGTAATCCTTGACTTCCAACGGGTCATTCAGCGACCATTCACAGTTAAAACAGCAGTGAAAAAAGTGACTTACAACACTTGTGACCATTGCAGCATACCCATGGTCACATGATCAAAATTCAATGCTTGGCAATCAGCATGAATTACAATGGTTGCAATATTCAACGGTCATGTGATCGCCATTTGCAATCTTCCAAACTGGCTTCTGACAAGCAAACTCAAAAGGAAGCCTGGATTTGCAGAATTAGTGTATAGTATAGTATAGTATAGTATAGTATAGTATAGTATAGTATAGGCCAGGCCAGGCCAGGCCAGGCCAGGCCAGGCATAGTGCCGGGGCGGGTGGGCGGCCACATGCAGGTCGCCACTACTGGTTTGCCTGAATGGGTACGAACCGGCTGAATACCACTACTGGTCCAGGCCAGGCCAGGCACTATGCTGTCCTATTTAGCCATATTTTCTAAGCTGCGCGCATGGGTGCAAGCCCTGCACACTCACATTTTCGGTGCACAGCAAACCAATGGTAAAATTATGTGAAACCCATCTCAGGATAGGATAGGATAGGATAGGATAGGATAGCAAAGCATAGCAAAGCATAGCAAAGCATAGGATAATGGGTAGGGGTAGGGGTAGGAATAGAACAGAACAGAACAGAACAGAACAGAATATTCTTTTTATTCTTTTATTGGCCAAGTGATTCACTTAACAGCTGCCGTGATGTGCTTAACAATTGTGGCAAAAAGGTCATAAAATTGGGCTCAACTAACTTAACAACCAACTTGTTTAGCAATGGAAATTCTGGTCACAGTTGTGGTGGTAAGTGGTGGATTACCTATATGTTTACGTTTGGGGCTGTAGCTAATGCCAGCCTTCCCTGGGAGGATATAATTTCCTAGAATTCCCAAGTCACCATGGCCATTTTTGAGAATTTGGAGTCCAAACTTCTGAGAGATGATCAGATTGCCCCATGCATGTTTTTCTCCCCACCCCTCACCCCCTTTCGGAGCAAAAGTGTTTATTACCCATCAATTCCCCCAAACGTTTATAGAAGAGCATCCCAGCCAAAGAATTACAGGTACTCCTCATTTTACAACAGTTCATTTAGTGACTTTTCAAAGTTACAACAGGACTAAAAAAAAGTGACTTATGGCCATTCACACTTACAACCGTTGCAGCATCCCTGTGGTCACGTGATCAAAATTCAGATGCTTGGCAAGTGACTCACATTTATGACGGTTGCGGTGTCCTGGGGTCATGTGATCTCCCTCTGGCACCTTCTGACAAGCAAAGTCAATGGGGAAGCCAGATTCACTTACAACCATGTTACTAACAACTGCAGTGATTCCCTTACCAACTGTGGCAAGAAAGCTTGTAAAATGAGGCAAAACTCATGTAACAACTGTCTTGCTTAGCAACGGAAATCTTGGGCTCAAGTGTGCTTGTAAGTTGAGCACTACCTGTATTTTGGAGGACTGAACTAATTTTGTGACCTTTTGATTTTCAATATGTTCAGCAATTTCAGGCCAGCATCTCACTTTGATGCTCGATAGTTGAAGAAGAGCTATTTTGACATCTGCAGATATCTGAAATCTTCTGGCACTGGTTCTTGAATATTGCTATTTATGATGTTGGTTTTGTATCTGTATATTATACTTCGGCATAGAGATTTGCAATAAAGAGGGCAGGTGGGGTGAGAAATCTCATTTCTGAGTGGACTAGGAATTTTAGGGCATCTTTAAGCACATGCACTTATATTCTGACCTTGTGACTTTCTATGTCAGCTGCTTATCTTTCCTAGCATGGGTAGGAATTAAATCTTGGAATCTGGGATACCTGTCTGAATCAATCATGGATTTGAAAGTAAGAAGATAAAAGGAAGTTGGCATGATATTGCACGACGTCACTAGCGGTATATCTGTATAAATGAGACATTTCACTTAACTTGATGGCAAGTCTAAATTTAACCATCTATGCTGCCTCTACGTACTTCTTTGAAAGTCATGGAGAGAGAAGGAGAGGCAGATACTTCTTTTTAACCATTTGATATTCAGAAAGAAATGCATCATTCTGGTCTGATAATAATCAGAACAGGGATGAAATCCAGCAGGTTCTGACAGGTTCTGGGGAACTGGTACAGTGGTGGGTTCCTCCCGGTTTGGCCTGGTTCTCCCGAGCCGGTAGCGGTGATGATATAACATCACTGAACCGGTTCTGCCCCCCAGCCCCCCCTGCGCCCCCCCACCCCATGTTATTCTTACCTTTTATTTGGCCTCACCCCCCAATCTATTGCTGCCTCCTGAGTCCCAGCTGATGGAAAAAAAACTCTTGCTGCAGGGCTTCAAAGGGCCGCCCTACAGCTGATCAATGTTAAAAGAAAACAAATGAGTAGACCGGTGCCAGCAAAAATACATCAGTAGATCAGTGCCTGCAAAAAATAAATGGGTAGATGGGTACAGCTCTGCAAGCAGTTAAAAGCCTGGTAGACCAGTACCTCTGCTAAATCCTAAATAATGTCACATGACCATCAAGCCACGCCCTCAAAATAAGACCATCACGCCACGTCCACAGAACCAGTAGTAAAAAAATTTAGAACCCACTCCTGAACAGAAATTTTGAGCAGTTCGGAGAACTGGCAAATACCACCTCTGGCTAGCCCCAGAGTGGGGTGGGAATGGAGATTTTGCAATATCCTTCCCCCAAGAGTTGGGAGGGAATGAGGATTTTGCAGTATCCTTCCCCTGGAGTGGGGTAGGAATGGAGATTTTGTAGTATCCTTCCCCTGCCATGCCCGCCAAGCCACGCCCACCAAGCCACACCATACCACACCAGGGCACACTCACCAAGCCACGCCCACAGAACCGGTAGTAAAAAAAATTGAATTCCACCACTGAATCAGAAGTGATTAGATTCACACCAAATACAGCTTTGGAATTAAAGTTGGGATATATGTTGACAGTGATAAGAATCTTACATGCACAAAGATGGAAAGGTATACTGATTCCTACAATGGAAGAATGGACAGTAAAGAGTTGCTGGAGATGGCAAAATTGACTGTTTTATAAGGATAATAATTTATCTAGTTCAGTTTCCATTTGAAAACCACTTGGTGATTTTGTACTCAAAGCTGAAAATAAAATAAAATTCTAATTTTAGGCTTTGATGATTAGAATGGCTTTGTTGTTATAGAAATGGCTTGAAACATTTAGGAATGTAAAGCAGAATGTTGAGGCTGTAACTTTTTTGCATTCTACTTTTTTTCTTTCTGTTTTACTTCTTTCTGCACTTCTGCCTTCTTTAACTTTCTTAATTTTTTTTTAATTTATATTTATCTTATAATCAACTTTAATAAAAATTCAAAGAAAAGGAAATAATATTGGGTATTTGCCCTGGTTTCTACTAGGCACTATTACACTTCCCTTAAGATGTAAACCCCTCCTGAAGTCCCCTCACCAATACGTCAGAGAAAAAGGAGGAATTTAATTCAGGCCCAGAGTAATAAAAAACTTTACAGGTAGTCCTCAACTTGCAACCATTCCTTCTGTGACTGTTCAAAGTTACAGTGGCACTGAAAAAAGTTCACTTATGACATCATCCCAGGGATTACAGCATCCCTGTAGTCATGTGATCAAAATTCAGATGCTTGGCAACTGGCATATATTTATGACAGTTGCATTGTCCCTGGGTCATGTGATCACCTTTTGCGACTTCTGATAAGCAAAGTCAATGGGAAAGCTAGATTCCCTTAACAACCATTTTACTAACTTAATAACTGCAGTGATTAACTTAACAACTGTGGCAAGAAAGGTCGTAAAATGGGGCAAAGCTCATTTAACAACTGTCTTGCTTAGCCACAGAAATTTTAGGCTTAATTATGATTGTAAGTCAAGGACTCTCTATATAGATTTTGTCCCTCATTAGTCTAAGAATTCAATTTCTTTTCAATATTACAAAGAATTTCAGCAGGTTTCCCCCTCTTAATTCAGTGTGTTTCTGTGCATTAAAACACACTATCTCCAGGGGTGAAATGCTCCCGATTTGGACCGGATTGCTTGATCCGGTAGTGATGGAAGCGGGTGGTTCGGAGAACCAGTAGCAAAAATCCCTGCCCACCCCCGATGCCCAGCTGAGCCGCACAATCATCAGAGGCTTTTTTGTTTTACTTTTAAAAGCATTTTTTCTACAACCTCTTCGGCTTTTTTTAAAAAAGCCTCTGCTGATCAGGCAATTCAGCTTGGATTGTCAGAGGTATTTAAAAGAAAAAAAGCCTCTGATGATCAGGCAACTCAGCTGGGAACGTCAGAGCCTTTTGAAAGCATTTTTTTTACAACCTCTTCGCCAAAGAAGTTGTAGAAAAAATGGTTTTAAAAGTAAAAAAAAAAAAAGTTGGCCACACCCACCCAGTCACATTACCCACCCACCCCACCAAGCCATGCCCACGGAACCAGTAGTAACAAATTTTAGATTTCACCACTGACTATCTCCCTTTCTTATGATTGGATCCTGCAACTACAGTACCGGAGACGCTTTCATCTACCTGCTCACCTACCTGCATGGTATGGGATGCTAACCATCTAATTGCTTTCCAAGAAGTCAACACATCCAGCACTGCAGTAGTCTCTTGGTGCAAACCTCTACAGTCAATCAACTGTATAACCTTGGGGAAAATGCTCGAACCATAAAATCTCCTAGGTATCAACTGGGCAAACAGTTGTGCACAATCCAGGTAAGCAGGAAAGAGAGCAGGATAGGCAACCATACCAAAGCTTGAAACAAGAGTATAAGAAGACAACACCTGTCTTCGATAGACCTGTTTGTGATTCAGAGGGGTGAGTACCTGTAGGAGAAGCTGGATCAGCAGAAGGCTGGATCAGGTTCCGGTGTGTATCAGGTGAAGATTGTGATGGTTTGACTGTACCTGGGTGTGCAGCATCCAAGACTTAGTGAATCCAAGATTTAGTGAAAAAGTTAAGGTACCTGCAAAAGGTAAGTGTGTGTCAATGCTCTTGGAATGACTGCCAAAAGGACAATAGGCAATATCTTCTTTATCTCTTGAAGGTTGGTACAGGGAGATGTAGGAAAGCTGCAGACTCTGTTTCTTTGAGAGGGAAGTGGAGATGGAAGCAAAGAATAAAAAGAAGTGAGAGAAAGCTAGAGGAAAAGAGGGAAGAAAAAGAAAAACAATGAAAAATGGAGGAGCGGGAGATGGGAAAAATCCAGAATAAAAACAAGAGAAAGGTGGAGGGAGAGGGAGAAAGGGGAGAAGAGAGAGGAGGGGAGAGGAGGGGAGGAGAGGGGAGGAGAGGAGAGGAGAGGAGGGAAGAGAAGAGAAGAGGAGAGGAGAAGAGAAGAGAAGAAGAGAAGAGAAGAGAAGAGAAGAGAAGAGAAGAGAAGAGAAGAGAAGAGAAGAGAAGAGAGCACTAATATAAAGTAGGATAGGGGACTTTTGAGGAGGGTAAGCCATGAATTCTGTCTTTTCTCACCACTAGCCAGGTAGGATAGTTGGATAGGAAAGTTGTTAGTTTGCAAAAGCTGGAGGTGATGATGGATTCCCAGTTTCTGTTGTAAAGAAGGGGGAGGACATTTGCCTACAGAAATGGATTGATGAAAGGAAACTATTATTTACATGCTATAGATAAACTGGAATTTCTTCTATATCCAGCTATCCATAAAAATCAAGTACCTGGACGAAGAGTGGGTAGTAGCAAGGAGGAACCTGACGTTTGAACTCTTTGCACAATCTCCCTGTTGCCTAGATTTTGTAGCTGTGACAGGATAACTTTTTTCAGGGGTGAGGGGTCCCTTTGGACAATTTCTATATTTGTTTTTGGTATATAAAGACCTAGTATTGGTCATGGCATAGTGATCTCATCCGAAAGAACATCGTTGGAGTTTTCATCTTGAAGTTTCTGGGATGGGAGAGGTAGTTTAGAAACATAAATACATTATACTTATCAGAGTTTTAATTTAAATTGCTGTATCTTGGTTGGATGGGAGTAGAGGGTAGCTTTGTATGCCCACATGGTGATTCTTGGGGGGGGAGGGAGTTCCAAAGACAGCTATACTGTACATGGTCTATTTATAATCCCACCTTTATTATTTTTTATAAAAAAAACTCAAGGTGGCAAAGATACCTAATACTCGTTTGCCTTCCTATTTTCCTCACAATGACAATCCTATGAGGTAAATTCAGTTGAGAGAGTGGGACCAACCCAAAGTCACCTGGCTTTATATCTACGGTGGGATTAGAACTCACAGTCTCCTAATGATTGGCCCAAAGACAGCCCGCTGGCTTTCATGCCTAAGGGTGGGATAAGAGCTCACCATTTCCTGGTTTTTAGCCTAGTTATGAACCACTTGACCAAAATGTCCTTTGATTAAGACTGTTTTTCATTCTAGCTAGGGAATTAAGATGGCTTCTCTAAGTTTATCGTATTGGGTGGAGATTTAACATAACCTTTCCCCAAACGTCCCTTGTGCAAGCTGTTTGATATGATTTTTTTTTAGTAGCCTGAATCTCTTCTTGGGACAAGGGACTGTTTCCAATCTATTTTGGTAGGAGCACTTGATTATCAAGGGGAAGGCAAGCTGGTTGGAAATGTCCATCCTCTAGGACTACAGAGATTTGGGTTGCCAAGACATCTAGCCAGCTCCCCAAATGCAAGGATCTCTTTCCCCAGGCAAGTAACTTTGGGAAATGCACTAATTGCTGTACATTTAGAGCGGCAAAGCTGCTAGAGTGGCAAGGACAGAAATAGAGCTGGAGTGTTTATTTTGACTACTGTAGGTTCGCTCTTAATTTCTCCAGAGAATAGCCTGTGGGAGAAAGGGTTGCCAGGTTGTTTAAGATTTGCAGCCTCTTCTGGGGGTGTGGGGAGGGGGAGGTTGATGCGTTTGTCTCAAGAAATCTAGGGGTTTTTTTCCAGAGGAAAAAAATTACAAATCCCTAAGTTATAGCAAAATAATAATAATAAAAAAATGGGGATTGTCAACCAAAGGGCAAACAGAGATAAATTAGCCAGGAAGAACAGCACCAATAATGATTACGTTGATATACCAATTCCTTTGTTTATCCTAGTGTTACCAGTAAAATATGTTGGATTAGATTCAGATTGAAGATGCTCCCTAAAGGCACTAGTAATCAAAAATCATCATGCAGTTATTTTGTCTTTCCTTCTTTCTCAGCTTTTCTCTACTTAAAAAGAAAAGAGATGGAAGATCTGGTGAACAAACCCAGCAGTTTAGAAACTGATCGGGCTGGGCATTAGTTCAAGAGGCTTTCAGTGAAGACTTTTATTGTGGACAATGTAGTTGATAAAATTATATGGAAGAGACTGGATGACTGCATGATAAAAATCGCAGTTGTTTGCGATAGTTGATAGAGGTGCTGTTCTTTTAATCCATTATAATAATGAAACAGGTTAATTGCATTAATATTTTTGAAGATGTATTTTGTTGGATAATTTGAGGCATCCTTCCTCCTTTATATAATTTTAATTTAAAATAATTAACAGGAAGATTAAAAACTAGGATAAAGTAATTAAAAGAAGAGAAAAAGTAAGAAAGAAATCAGAAAAGGCTAAAAGTGCAAGGGAAAAAAAAGAAAAACAGAAAAGAAAGAAAGAAGATATAAAGAAGGGGCTTCCAATCCTATTTACAACAGTTATAAAAGCAATTATAAGTTTACCTATTACTCTGTGGTTTTAACACACTTCTCTTCTTACTATAATGTATCCTATCTGATCATTAAAACCATAAGTAATAAGTTCACTTTTGCTTTCCCAAAAACAATCAATATATTGATTTGATGGTATTCCCCCAGAACAGAGGGAAGAGGCTTCTGATAGATCTAGCCTCACCTCAGATATCCACATTCTTTCTGCCCTCCCATTCAGGGGTGAAATCCAGCAGGTTCTGACAGGTTCTGGAGAACCAGTTGCAGAAATTTTGAGCAGTTCGGAGAACCGGCAAATACCACCTTTGGCTGGCCCCAGAGTGGGGTGGGAATGGAGATTTTGCAATATCCTTCCCCCAGGAGTGGGGAGGGAATGGGGATTTTGCAGTATCCTTCCCCTACCATGTCCACCAAGCCATGCCCACCAAGCCACGCTCACAGAGCTGGTAGTAAAAAAATTTGGATTTCACCACTGCCTCCATCCCAGGGCAAAGTACAGTTGAGTAAACAAATTTGACCTATTTACTTTATGCTTTATAACTGCAAACCTGTTTTTGAAAGGTAACATGAGTTTTGAAAGTGATGTCAAGGCAAAAAAAAAAGCCCCACTTTTTTTTTTGTTTATACAAAGGAGAGCAGTTATACAATGATCCTGCTCATCAGCCCTGCTGTAAACCAGGATGTGATTGGTCTAGGTCTGGTTTAAGTTTGGGCGAGGCTGGCCAATTGCAGTTTATTTGGTAAACCATAATTTTTTAAAAAACACAACTTAATGAAGTGAGTTAATCCCATCAATAACTCATTAGTATGTAAAAGCCTTGGGATTCAGAAAGAAAATATGCCTCGTAGTAAGTTTGCCAAGTTTTCAACCAATCTCTATTTCTCTGTTTCTAGCAGCAGCCTTTATTTCAGGCAACATTTATTTAATCTCCTGTCATTGAAGTGTTGGAAGAAATGTCCATCTGGGTTCAGTTCCAAGTGGGGAAAAAGACACTGGATTCATGGAAGTTGCTTGGAAAGAAGGTTTATTGATGAACAGGATCACATGACTTGAGATCCTGGGCAAAAAGGGCAGAGATGCTGAGAGTCCCTGGGCTTTATGCCTTCTGTTGGGCTTTGAATTTGAGCTTGTGTTCTGATTGTTTGTCAGATTCCCATGGGGCCATACAGGGGTAACTCTGTAGGTTGTCTTTTGAGTCCGAGGGCTTGGTTGACTCTTGCTGGGTGATGATGTAATGAAAGGGCTTTGGGCAATCCCTACTATGGCTCTACCTCTGAAGGAGTAGATCTTTGTAATGTAGAATAGATTGGCTCAGGCCTTAATGGCCTATTGACAAAGGTGTGAGGGGGGTTGAGTTTCTCCCTCCCTTTTAGGGGGAATATTCTGCCATTTTAATATTTCCTAAAATATCTCATTTTCCTAGGAGAGGGGTGGGTGCTAACTTCCTACAGAAGGCTGGCAGATAATCGTGTTTCTCTTCCTACCAGGATAAGTTTTAGTTGCTGAGATATACATCTTAAACCATAGTCGCAGCCACTGGAAGTGGCACATCTGGTTGTGACATTTCCCATCAGTTGATAATTCTGCCTAAATGCATATAAGACTCATAGCATTATATATTCTAGCTGAATTTCACATCCAAGAGCAAGCACCAGAGACAAATTCCTTGTGTGTCCAATCATACTTGGTCAATAAAGAATTCTATTCTATTCTATTCTATTCTATTCTATTCTATTCTATTCTATTCTATTCTATTCTATTCTATTCTATTCTATTCTATTCTATTCTATTCTATTCTATTATGCACAAGTCAAAAAGAGGGCTGTGAAAATATTTACAGGCCCCTCGCATCCTGGACATAAACTGTTTCAACTCCTACCCTCAAAATGACGCTATGGAGCACTGCACACCAGAACAATTAGACACAAGAACAGTTTTATCCCGAACGCCATCACTCTGCTAAACAAATAATTCCCTCAACACTTTCAAACTATTCATTAAGTCTGCATTATTATTCCTATTAATCTTCTCATCGTTCCTATCACCCATCTCCTCCCACTTATATGAGTGTATGACTGTAACTTGTTGCTGTATCCTTACAATTTATATTGACTGTTTCCTAGTATGGTTCAATTGCTTATTTGTACCCTATGACTATCATTAAGTGTTGTACCTTTATGTTTCTTGCCAAATGTATCTTTTCTTTTTATGTACACTGAGAGCATATGCACCAAGACAAATTCCTTGTGTGTCCAATCACACTTGGCCAATAAAGAATCCTATCTATCTATCTATCTATCTATCTATCTATCTATCTATCTGTCTGTCTGTCTGTCTGTCTGTCTGTCTGTCTGTCTGTCTGTCTGTCT
>WNWU01013574.1:415321-428729 GCA_012654045.1 Ptyas mucosa
TCTGTCTGTCTGTCTGTCTGTCTGTCTGTCTGTCTGTCTGTCTGTCTATCTATCTATCTATCTATCTATCTATCTATCTATCTATCCCTATCCCTATCCCTATCCCTATCCCTATCCCTATCCCTATCCCTATCCCTATCCCTATCCCTATCCCTATCCCTATCCCTATCCCATCCTATTTTATTCTTTATATTCATTTGGAAGAACAACTGCCCAACTCCTGTCTGAAACCAAAGTGGATGAAAATCTCCAGCCACAATGGGAGTAGAGTAGTAGATTTCCTGCAGTGACTGCAGGATGGATGGAGTAACTCCCTGCTCAACAGTGGAGGTGGGTTTGCACTTCACATTCAGTTAAAACAAGTTAAATTTGGTTTCAGTTGAATATGTTGTCTGGACTCAGCCGACTGAGTTTTACGGCAACACCTGTTTTGTGAATCCAGCCAATTGTAATTTAATAGAATAAATCATAAATAACCAAACCGCTTGTCTATGGGGATTCTCAATCATCCAGGTCATGGTTGTTCCAAAAATGTTTTTTTCCCCAAAAGACAACTGATCATACTCTGTTTTTTCTTTGAAAATGTTTCACTTCTCATCCAAGAAATTTCTTCAGTTCTCTTCTTTGGAATTGAAGAAGCTTCTTGGATGAGAAACAAAATATTTTCAAAGAAAGCACAGAGAAAGTCCAGTTGCCTTTTGGGAAAAACATCCTTGGGACAACCAAGGATGATTCTATTTACATTTGGCGGATCTTATAAAACAAGTTGATTAGTGCCTGATTTAGTTTACTACTTGGATGGAAAACATCCCAGTTCTGTACTCTAATCTGGGAAGTTGGAAAAATACCTTAGAAAAAGACCATGGGAAGCACTTCCATCTTCTTGTTGAAAAAACTGCATGAGTTTCTCCAATGAAGATTAATTTGAGGAAGGGAAGATCTAATGACTATGCTTAAATGATTCTGGTTATGGATGCAACTTCAAAGGGTAATTAATATCAATTAGATAGCTGTAATTGTGGAGCCTCCCTCTTTCTGATTCTTTCATCCTCTAATTGTTCTCAAGCATATTTTTGCATCTCTCCACCTAAGGTCCACCTATAATCCCTCACAACCTTGTTGTGTACTGACATTCTGCCTTTTCCTTAACAGTGTGGTTGGTGGGTGGGAAGAAAAACAGAACATAGTATTGCTGAACAGCCAAATTTTGAGAGACATCAAAAAATCCTGTGTTCTGTAGCTTCCTTACTGTATGGCGTGGGTATCCAGACATATTAATGGCATTATTGCAGACGCTGCTTTATGGTTTGCTAAGAGCTACCTTAACACCCAGTTTGGGAAGTTCAGATGCATCTCCCATGGAAGTCATCAGTATCTTGGTATTACTTATGACAGCGTGTAGGAAGAGACCTCCCCAGGTCAAGTCCAACTGGCAGGGCAGGTTCCTCCTAAGTATTGCAGTATTGATGCCTACTTTTTCCAATGTCACTCCAGCACTTGTTTTGGGTGAGAAGGAGGGGAACAACCCATCAAGGAACCCTATTTAATAACAATAAGTAGAAATCAAAAGCTTTTCCAGTGCTCGTTGTCCTTTCATCCCACATCCTGGTGCTCAGTGATGCAGATGGCAAAGGATCTTCTATCTTGCTCTCTCTCAACACCTTAACACTAGAAAATAGGGTTATTCAATGAAACTGATTGATGCTTGGGTTCAGATCAGAAAAAAGTAAGTACTTCTTCATGTTACATCTAACCAGAATGTGGAACTTATTTCAGGTGGCTTTAGAGAAAAAGAACGAAGCAAAAAACAAAACAAAACACCAAACCATGATTTTTAAGTGACTCCAGTTGACTTCCATTTTCAGAGCAAAATAACTTATAGGACAAGGTGTTAGGGCACATAAGGAACAAGTTGAAACATTATGTCTGCCAGCCAGATTTTGAGGCTGGATTTGGCATTTTTATCCTTATCAAGGACCTGGGATAGGCAGATCTTGTTGTTTCATGGTAATAAAGGTGTGTCGCAGGATGTAAGCTATTCTGAGTAAAGCTGCCTTTTGCAATTGTCTGATGGTGATTTTGTCAATGCCGACAGTGTTCCAGATATTCGGGATTTCACCCAAGGAAATTTTTACTATAGGTACTACCTTTGCTTTCTACAATCCTTCTACTTCTGTTTCAAAGTCTTTGCATTTTGCGAACTTTTCCATTTCTTTCTCTTCTAGTCTCCTGTTTTCAGCTACTGCCACGTCCACTGTCTAGACTTTTTTGTCTTTCTTATCAACAGTTGTTAAGTCTGGGGTGTGATGTGACAGGTACTTGTCTGTTTGTATTCTAAAGTCGCAGGGCACTGTAGCTTTTTCATTTTTCTACTATTTTGTCTACTTCTTCTTCCGACCAGTTCTTGCTTGCAGGAAAGTGAAATTTTTGCTATTACATTACATTGATGCTCTTTTTGTCATGCCACTACCTGTGTTTCCCCGAAAATAAGACTGGTTCTTATTTTCTTTTGGGCCCCAAAATAAGCATTAGGGCTTATTTTCTGGGGGTGTCTTATTCTCCCCCCCCCAATGTATGGGAGGCCCACTTCTGCTTGCTCACAGCGTGGCAGGAGGCTGTGTAGCATACCACTGCTGCTGCCACGAGGTGGGGGATGAAGCTGACCCACATGCCCCGCACTGCTTACCTCAGGGCCCACACAGTTAGGCCACCGACACCTGCCTTGCCTTGTGGCCACAGCACCAGCACACCATTCGGCCTCCTGCTCCATTATGGCTGCAAACAAGCAGAAGAAATGGGCCGGCAGCCATGTGAGCTTTTGCTGCACGTGGCTACTGGTGCTGCCGCTCCAAGGCAGAGGTTGTGACATGGATGGCCTGGCTGCAGGGCCCTGAGGTAAGCCGGTGTGAGGCGCATGGGGAAGCTCCACCCCCCCGCCTCACCTTGTGGCTGCGGCACTGCAAGCAACCAGAAGAATGAGCGGGCAGCCAGCTGCTCAGGGTCTTAAGTAGGGCTTATTTGGGGTGGGTGGGTAGGGCCTATATTAGGCACATGAGGAAAACCTGCTAGGTCTTATTTTCAGGATAGGTCTTATTTTCAGGGAAACAGAGTATTTGTAGTCAGTTTGTGTGATCTTCTCAACTAACTAGGTGGTCCACTGTTTCTTCAGCTTCTTTGCAGAGACAATATTTGCTGTCTGTTGCTGTTTTCTCAGTTCTGGCTTTATATGCATTTAAGGCTTAGTGCAGCCAGAATTAGACCCTTAGTCACTTTATACATCTTTCCCTCTCTTAACATTGTTAGGTTTTGCTGTTATCTCCTTTGCCTGTTAGAGGGTTTGGGTTTTTTTTTGGTATACTGGATATTTGCCTTGCCATGTGTCTTTTCAATTCTTCATTTAGTTTTTCTTATAGGCCAGTCTAGTTTCTCTGGAACTTAGTAAGCCTTCATGGTATACCAGCCTCACTGCATGTTGTTCACTATCCTTCAGATATTCTTCCAATGCCCTTTTTATTTCTTCAGCTATCCGGTGTACTTGAAACGTTTCACACCCACATATACTTCTTGGTAAGTAGAGTATGTCAACATCGCTGCATGAATGAAGGACATGATTCATTGTCATTATTTCTCTAGTCTTCTTATCTAGAGCTTTTAATTCTGCATAAGTCCAGTCCCCTCTTCCAGCTGTGTATCTAATGCCTGGAATTGCCCAGGTTTAATTGCCTTGATGGTACTTCTTGCACTAAATTTGGAGTTTCAGATCTTCTTCACTCTCATGATGCATTCACTTCTAACCTTCTTCTTGATTTCCGTGTGCTTGATGTCAACTTGAAGGAGTCCCAGATACAGGTAGCCCTTGACTTACAACACTTCATTTAGTGACTGTTCAAAGTTACAATGGCATTGAAACAAGTAACTTATGGCCATTTTTCACATTGACAACATTTGCAGCATCTCCATGGTCAAGTGATCAAAATTCAGATGCTTGGCAGCTGACTCATATCTATGATGTTGCAGTGTCCCAGGATCATGTGATCACCTCTGAAGATCTTCTGACAAGCAAAGTCAATGTGAAAATCAGATTCACTTAACAATTGTGTTACTAACTTAATAATTGCAGCGATTCACTTCACAACTGTGGCAAAAAAAAAGTAATAAAATGGGGCAAAACTCACTTAACAAATCTCTTGCTTAGCAACAGAAATTTTGAACTCTATTGTGGTCATAGGTCGAGGACTACCTGTCATTTTAGTGAACTTCTTCATCTACACTCTTAATGTTATTGTTATTATTATAGATGGCTGCACAATCAGCCAGATGTTTACATTGGATTTGGCATTTTTATTCACCTGTTGCAAGGATGTCAAACTCAAGGCTTAGATCTGGTCTGCAGGACTGCCCTGGAAACAGTGAAGGACCGGTGCGCGATGCCTCTGCTAGTGAAAACAGAGCTCACGAGGGCTGCGCGTCCCCTCTGAGCTCTGTATTTGCTGGCAGTAGGTTGCAGGTAGTGGTGGGTTTCAAAAATTTTTACTACCGGTTCTGTGGGTGTGACTTGGTAGGCATGGCATGGTTTGGTGGGCGTGGCAGGGGAAGGATACTGTAAAATCTCCATTCCCTCCCCAATCCAGGGGAAGGTTACTGCAAAATCCCCATTTCCTCCCGATCAGCTGGGACTCAGGAGGCAGAGAATAGATGGGTGCAGGGCCAGTCAGAATTTTTTTTAATGGTTCTCCGAACTACTCAAAATTTCCACTACCAGTTCTCTAGAACTGGTCAGAACCTGCTGAAACTCACCTCTGGTTGCAGGAGGCCATTGCAACCGAAAACGGAGTTTGGGAGCCTGTTTTCGCTGGCAGAGGGCTTGGGCCGCCACAGGCGCCCCCGACACGAGTGATGTCATGTCATGCTTGGCCATGCCTACCCAAGCCACATCCCCCGAGGTTAAACACAACCCTGATGCGGCCCTCAATGAAATCGAGTTTGACATCCCTGACCTATTGAGACCTTCCCAAAGGCTTAAGAGAGGCAGAAGTTGTTTGATTATATTAAAGGCATTATTATTATTACAGTTTATATTCTAATGCTATTAAGCACCCAGTCAAGGCAACTCTTCTTTCTTGTCTGTTTAAGCTTTCTAAAACTATCTGCTCTAACAGCACTAGGCCTAGGAGGCAAGACAATTAGTGCACCAGTGTAGCTTAGTGATCAAAATGGTGGATCAGAATAGGGAAACCAACTCAATGTTCTACCTAGTGATGAAACTCACTGAGTAACTTCAGGTTAATTTCTGCTTCTCAGGTTAACCTATCTCACAGGGTTGTTCTGAGGATAGAACAGGGAAGAGAGAATTCTTGTCTTTATTCCTTTCAGGAAAAGAAGGCAGTTCAGATATAAATATAAAAAACCCGAAGATGAATTAATCTGTTAATTTTGCTTTCTCCTGTATTTTTTTTTAAAAAAGAATCTGGTATTTTCAACCTTGCACTGTCATGAAATATACCTAAAACATTACTTTTGATCCTGTTTATACATAAACTTGTGAATTTTTTGGGGGGGAAGCACTTACCTTAAAAACAAACTTAGCAAAATTCTCACTAATCTGCAACAGCCAATAGATAAAATGTATTTCTGGCACAGAGTATGTTGTATCTAACTGCTTCCTAATATGACCAGGCGCTGCTCAGAAAAAGAAGCTTAAGAGTTTTTGTCCCATTTTTAAAAGGAGTTGCCAATTCTGTAATTTATTAAAACAACATCAACCATAATCCATATGTGAATGAAATCCTCATTACATCCTAGATGAGATTTTAATTTGTTCCAGTAGGGATTTTTCTGCTATTTTTTTTTATGAAGCCTGAGAATTACACATAGCATCTAAGCTTGGAGAGAAGCTGTTTAGGAGTCCCATTGTCTGTGAGCATGCATGCGAGAATGCTCAAACAATTTCTTATTGCCTTAAGACAGAGCAAATAAAAAGAAAAAAACTAATGAGGGAGAAGAGATACTTTGCTACAGCACATCAGCTTTCCATAACCTTCAAATTGAAATTCTGGCTGTTATAGCTGTAATTGGACATATCTGGAAGGTTTGGAGGGTTTTTTCCTTCCTTTCCTTCTTAAAGTAGCAAATAGACCGTGAACCAAGACGATTTGAGTTCCAATTTTCTGTCTGCTACTGCATGCCGCTGCTTTTTCTTTTCCTCATTGTCAAACGTTCATAAATCTGTTCTCATTTTCAGAGGACACAACTAATTCTCCTGACTGAAAGGAAGAATCCTTTGAATTTGGTTTTGCCGCCAAGTTTCACACTTATTTTCAAACCTTTCCTGTTATCTGCTGGGCCTCAGGATGTTCAAAGAGTATTTCCAATATAAAGGGATCAGTTTTCCTCACATCATCTATGCAGAACCTGTGTTGCAGATGGTAGAAAAGGATTTCCAAGTCCGAGATGACGATATTTTCAATGTCACTTATCAGAAATCAGGTAGAATTTTTTGGGCTACTTGTGGGGAGGGAAAATGCTTCAAATTAGTGATAGCAAGTTGAATATATTTTTTGTGTGTTTTGTAAAAAAAAATAGAATTAGTGTTCCATTTAGTTTCTATATGGGACCTAACTCTTAGTAATAGCATAAACAATTTTTACAAAACACTGCTTTTGGAAAAAAATAAATAACAACAAAAAAACAATACCAGACAACACTAGCAGTTAATATGTAACATTTAAAAATAGCTAAAACCTTTAAATTTGTTTTAATATTTTATTGTAGTTTGTAAAATATTTTTAACTTGGAACTTCTTAATAAAGCATAAGATGGGGAGGCATCCTCATGCCACGTAATTCTCAGAATTACGTGGCATGAGCTTAAATAATAATATGCACGGCATCCTTTGGAAGTATTTGTGCCACTTTGTTATTAAATAGAAATAAATATTTGTAGTTTCAAAAAGCTCAAAGAAGTATCCAGGAAACTTCAGATCAAACCAGGGTTTTTTCAACCTTGACAACTTTAAGATTTGTGGGCTTCAACTCCCACAATTCTGGGACTTGAACTCTATGCATCTTAATTTGCCAAGATAGAGAAACACTAGATTAGACACTAAGAGAGGTCAGTTGAGATGGGGTCTTCTGGCTTTCACAGACAGGAATTTTATTAGTTCTCTCAAAAGAACTATTTTGAGAACTACCTTCTCAAAAGAACTATTAATATACATACTCTACAAGTGTGTGCATAATTACTGTATGTAATTGCTGAGATAAAAAGGAGATTATGTATAAAGAAAAGCACTTTTGTTCTTGTTCAGAATTAAGATGAGCAATTGTACAATTGGGATTCTGTAGATTTCTGGGAAACCCTGTTTGGATTGCAGCTAATAAAATGAGGGAATAACAGAAGGAAAATATTGAAAATAAGTTTAGTTTACCATTGTCTTCCCCAGATGAGTGATTTCAACTCCCAGAATTCCCTAGGTGGTGTGGTTATTGCTGCACACATCTGGAAAATTCAATGTTATCTGGGAAGAGTTTGACTCTGTGACTCCGGATGACGTGGACAGGATTTTGGGGAGACTCAATGCGACCACATGTTTACTGGACCCGTGTCCCTCCTGGTTAATACTGGCTTCCCGGGAGGTTACACGAGGCTGGTTCCAGGGAATTATCAATGCTTCGTTGAGTGAGGGTCACTTCCCCGCTGCCTTGAAAGAGGCGGTGGTGAGGCCTCTCCTCAAGAAGCAGTACTGGCCAACTATCGTCCTGTCTCCAACCTTCGCTTTGTGGCAAAGGTTATTGAGAGTGTGGTTGCACGACAGTTTCCACAATTCCTGGAGGAAATGTCTTATCTAGATCCGTTCCAGTCGGGTTTCAGGCCTGGGCACAGCATGAAAACGGCATTGGTCGCGTTGGTTGATGATCTCTGGAGGGCTTGGGACAGGGGTTGCTCCTCTGTTCTAGCCCTGTTAGACCTCTCAGTGGTTTTTGATACCATCAACCATGGTATCATGCTGCATCGGTTGGAAGAGTTGGGGATGGGGGGGCACCGTGTTACGGTGGTTCTCCTCCTTTCTCTCTGACCAGTCACAGTTTGTGTTGGCAGGGGGGCAGAGGTCGACCTCGAGGCCTCTCATTTGTGGAGTGCCTCAGGGCTCGGTCCTCTCGCCCCTCCTGTTCAACATTTATGTGAAGCCGCTGGGTGAGACCATCCGTGGCTTTGGGGTGAAGTACCATCAGTATGCTGTACATCTCCACCCCAGGCCACCCCAATTATGCCCTTGAAGTGATGTCTCAGTGCCTGGAGGCTGTGCGGATCTGGATGGGGAGGAACAGGCTCAAGCTCAACCCTTCCAAGACTGAGTGGCTGTGGTTCCCGGCATCCCAATATAGTCAGCTGACTCCATTGCTGACTATTGGGGGCGAGTCTCTGGCCCCCGTGGAGAGGGCGCGCAATCTGGGTGTCCTCCTGGATACGCAGCTGTCCTTGGAGGAACATCTGACGGCCGTAGCCAGGGGGACCTTTTGTCAGGTTCGCCTGATTCGCCAGTTGTGCCCCTTTCTTGATCGGGATTCCGTGTGCACACTCACTCACGCCCTCGTCACCTCTCGCCTGGACTATTGTAATGCTCTCTACATGGGGCTCCTCTTGAAGAGCACCCGGAGGCTCCAACTGGTCCAGAATGCGGCTGCACGGGTAGTTACAGGAGCTGCATGGCGCTCCCACATAACACTGCTCCTGCGTGAGCTGCACTGGCTCCCAGTGGTCTTCCGGGTGCGCTTCAAGGTGTTGGTTATCACCTTTAAAGCGCTCCATGGCATAGGACCTAGTTACCTTCGAGACCGCCTGCTGCCACCGATGACCTCCCAATGACACGTGCGCTCCCACAGAGAGGGCCTCCTCGGGGTGCCAGCAGCCAAACAATGTAGGCTGGTGACCCCCAGGGGGAGGGCCTTCTTTGTGAGGGCACCTACCCTCTGGAATCAGCTGCCCCCAGAGATAAGGAGAAACCAAGACCTCGGTGCCTTCCGCCGTACCCTTAAAACTTTCTTATTTCAGCAAGCCGGGCTGGCTTAACAAATTCTTTTAATAATTTTAATTGGTTTGTCTTTTTAAATTTGGGGCCAAACAGATATATTTTTTAAATTGTTTTTAATGTTTGTATTGTATGTTTTTATTTGGCTGTACACCGCCCTGAGTCCTCAGGGAGAAGGGGGGTATATAAATTTGAAATAAAAATAAAATAAATAAAAAACCAGCTTGGGAAAGGCTGTTCTAATTTTGATTTGATTAGGCCTGGACAATTCCATCCAGACTTTGGATGATTGACCTGGTTTTGCTAAATATTAAGAGAACAGATAGCTATCAAGGAGCTAAGCAAGGTTTTCTATCCTTGAGTTAAGAGATATACAAGTAGTTCTTGAGCTACAATAATAATGGATCCTGTTGCAAATGCCATGGTGTTAAGTGAATCAATGGTACAAGGTTGATGCAGTTTTGCCGAAAACCGGAAGTAAATGCTAGTTTTCAGTAAAATTGTCATAAAATGACGCACAACAGAGGATGCTGCAAGCGGCCGATATAATGCAGTCCAGTTGCCGAGCATCAAAACAAGTGGCTGCAAGTTGTCACATGATCCAAGTTGTAAGTACCGTCCAGATAGGTCTCTCAGAACTTCAAACAGTCTCTAAGTAACTGGTCATAAGTCAAGGACTATCTATAGACCAATTCAGTAGCATGAAGGCAGATGATGCAACTTTCTGAGTTGAACTAAACAGGCCTTGCTCAGGTCAGAGCATGTTTAGAGAAATACAGCTGTGTACAGGCAGTCCTCCACTTAAAGCAGTTCATTTAGTGACTGTTTGAAGTTACAATGGCACTGAAAAAAGTGACTTATGACCATTTTATATTTACAGCCATTGTAACATCCCCATGGCCATGTGATCAAAATTCAGACGCTTGGCAACTGACTCATATTTATGACCATTGCCATGTCCCAGGGTCATGTGATCTCCTTTTGTGACTTTCTGACAAGCAAAGTCAATGGGGAAACCAGATTCACTTAACAACTGGGTTACTAACTTAACAACTGCAGTGGGTTACTTAGCAACTGTAGGAAAAAAGGTTGTAAAATGGGGCAAAACTTAATAAATGTCTCATTTAGCAACAGAAATGTTGGGTTCAATGGAAGACATAAAGTTGGGAGCTACCTGTACATACATATATATATGGATGTAAAGGTAGCTCCCAACTTTATGTCTTCCATTGAGCCCAACATTTCTGTTGCTAAATGAGACATTTGTTAAGTTTTGCCCCATTTTACGACCTATATATATATATATATATAAATACCAGAATTCAGATGGATTAAACACTGCTTTCTTTCTTGGAATGATGGGGACTTTTTTTAGGAACAGTGTGGATGCTGGAGATTTTAAGTCTCATCCGTAGCAACGGAGATCCTACCTGGTGCCAAACCACACCCAATTGGGATCGAGGTCCCTGGTTTGAGACAGTGATAGGGTACAGGACAGCTCTGACCAACAAATCGCCACGCATTATTAGCTCCCACCTGCCTGCCCATCTTTTTACCAAGTCTTTCTTCAGATCCAAAGCTAAGGTAAGAGGGAAATTATGATCACGGCAGACTTACATCTTACTGTAACTCTGACCATTGCTCCATTAGTAAGCTCGGGTGACTGAGCACAGTCAGGACTGAGGCCAAGTGTGGTGTATTCTATCATTTTTTTAAAAAACTTTGGTTTGTAGAGTGAACCAGGAACAAGCCAGGATCTAGCTACAGGTGAGGAGATTTTAGTTGTTTGGCTGATACCCCTGTAAATTGAACAGAGTCTTGGGTGGGGTGCAAACCAAATCAGGAACAAGCCATGAAAACAGTAAGGAATACTGGCTCTATGGCAAATTGTAGTTTTAAATATTGACCTACTGCATTAAAGCAAACGAGAGGTTATTTGGTGGTCCCATTTAAATGAGACCTCTGAGTTCAGCAAAGTTGGGAAAAAGCTTCTCATTTGGCTAATGTTCCATTCCCAATGGTCTCCTTTTAGATGTCAAACAATAGGCCTATTAACAGGTAGTCCTCGACTTACAACCATTAGTGAGCATTCAAAATTACAACAGCGCTGGAAAAAGTGACGTACGTATGACTGGTTCTCATGACTGTTGCAGCATCCCTATGGTCATATGACTAAAATCTGGGTGCTTGGCAATTGGCATTATGATGGTTGCAGCGTCCTATGGGTCATGTGATCTTCATTTGGGATCTTCCCAGCCAGCCTCTGACAAGCAAAATCAATGGGGAAAGCCAAATTCGCTTAACGACTGTGTGATTCACTGAACAACTGCAATGTTTCATTTAACAACCGTGGCAAAAATGGGGTGCCTACACTTACCAATAGCTGACTAGCAGACCAGGGAAAGGAGCAGAATCTATTCTGAGGAGCACATGTTGTCTCACACGGGCTCTGCTATTTTCTGATGTCGCGTCCAATTTTTTGACATCTTCCAATCATCCCACATTTTTCTGTGCATAGATAATCTACACAGTCAGGAATCCCAAAGATGTCTTGGTGTCCCTCTATCATTTTGCTTCAATGTTTCACCCCTATAAAGACCCTGGCACCTTGGATCAATTTCTGAAGGGCTTTCTAAAAGGAGATGGTAAGTGAATGGGTATAGAAGAAATTTTGGTTTTCTTCCCTCCCCATATGTCTACTTTTCTCTCAATCCTTCCATCTAATTCCTCTTGTAATTACAGTGCCTTTTGGATCCTGGTTTGACCATGTGAAAGGTTGGATGAACTTGAAGGATAAAGAGAACTTCTTCTTCATTACATATGAGGAGTTGCAAGAGGTTGTTATTATGTTATTTTGCTTGTCAGTTTAACTGGGTTTTATGGGTGTTATGAGCAGAGATACAACCACTAGGAATAGGCGAGTCCTGGATTGACCGAGATGGTCAGATTTTGAAGGTAATTAAAAAGTGTGGAAATTCTTTTTAGTGATAATCAGCCGGGATAACTGCCCTGCTTTTACAGATCCATGGCTAAAATGCTTTATGCTCTCCAAGATGCAAAGTGTCTGTGGAGGAGACCTGTCTCTGCCATGAAGACATAGCTTATTCTCTGCTAGACCACCGACTGAGTTTATAAGGGAGTGATTATTTATCTACTCACTATCAAGTGACTTTGGGTAGCTTATAATGTCCATAAATAACAGTATATTATTTGCTGTGTTTCAAGCAAAATATATTTATGAGTCAAGTTTTCTTGTTTGCTCAGTAATCACAGTGCCTTTGAACCAGGGGCGCTATTCAGCACGTTCTGACTGGTTCTGGAGAACTGGTAGCGGAAATTTTGAGTAGTCCAGAGAACTGAGTGGCATAGCAGGCTAATGCCTCCTATTAAGGCAGCATTTAACATCCAGCTGCCTGCAATTACTGCGAGTTCTAATCTCACCAGGCTCAAGGTTGACTCAGCTTTCCATCCTTTCTAAGGTGGGTAAAATGAGGACCCAGATTGTGGGGGCAATAAGCTGACTTTGTATAAAATATACAAAAGTATGAAGGCTATTGCTTAACGCATTGTAAGCCGCCCTGAGTCTCCGGAGAAGGGTGGCATATAAATCAAATTTTAAAAAACCTGGCAAATACCACTTTTGGCTGGCCCCAGAGTGGGGTGGGAATGGAGATTTTGCAATATCCTTCCCCCAGGAGTGGGGAGAGAATGGAGATTTTGCAGTATCCTTCCCCTGCCATGCCCACCAAGCCACACCATGCCTAACCAAGCCACACCCACAGAACCAGTAGTAAAAAAAAATTGAATTCCACCACTGCTTTGAACACCTGGGTTCTCACAGCACTCAAAGCCGTGGTTAATTCAACCACAGTGTAACCAGTTAGTCCAATTTTCTTCATTCCCGTAAAAGATTGAACCAAAAACTGATCACATCACCTAGGTTTGGTGTGTGTGTGTATGTGTGTGTTTCAGTTAGATGAAAACATATAAGTTTATGATTAATTTTTGTACTGTGTATGGAGTTCTTGGTGCTCTCTGAACTTGGTTGTTTCCTTGGAAACATTTCATAACTAACTAGGAAATACCTGCAGTACAAATTGTGCATGGATTTTGCTGCTGATAACAATGATGATGTTACCTAGTTGGGCAACAAAACTGCAGGCAAACAACCAGTGAGCACCAAGATCTCTATATGGTAGTTCAAACCTGAGTTATATTCTCTTCTATTGTACTGTGTATGTATACACATGTATGTTATAGAAATGCCAAGTCTTAATACATGTACAACTCAATTGTCCATTTAATATGATAACCCAGGGGTTCCCAAACTTGGCAGCTTTAAGACTTGTGGACTTCGACTCCCAGAATTCTCCAGCCAGC
>WNWU01013574.1:436650-456358 GCA_012654045.1 Ptyas mucosa
GAGGGTGGTTTTTTAAACTTTTGAAAGCATTTTTTCTACAACCTCTTCAGCTGAAAAAATGCTTTTAAAAGTTAAAAAAAAAAGTCTCTGATGATCGCGCGGCTCAGCTGGGATCATCAGAGGCTTTTAAAAGCATTTTTTTCTGCAACTTTTTTGGCCGAAGAAGCTGTAGAAAAAAGAATGCCTTTAAAAGCTTCTGACGATCCCAGCTGAGTTGCCTGATCATCAGAGGCTTTTAAAAGCTTTTTTTCTGCAACCTCCTTGGCTGAAGAGGCTGTAGAAAAAATGCTTTTAAAAGTTAAAAAAAAAAAGTTGGCCAGGCCTACCCAGTCACATTACCCCCACCACCACCAAGCATGCCCACAGAACCGGTAGTAACAAATTTTAGATTTCACCCCTGGTCCCACCCCTTTTTACGCTGTGTTAAATATACATAAAAAAAGAGGGGGGCAGCACTTCAATCATGCAGTTGCAGCCCCCAATTTTTCTTGGCCCTTCTTGAATGTCTGTGTGACAAATTCCAACATGGTGTAAATTGGGCCCTGCCGCTTAAAAGTAACAGATTAAGCCAGGGGTGTCAAACTCAAGGGGGTCAGATCTGGCCCGCAGGGCCGCCCTGGGAACAGCAAAAGACCAGCCCGCAGAGCCTCTGCCAGCGAAAAACGGAGCTTGGGAGAGCTGTGCGTGGCCCTCCTGAGCTCCATTTTCACTGGCAGAGGGTTACAGGTGATCATCGTAGCCACAAACGGAGCTCAGGAGCCCGATTTCACAGGCAGAGTGCTTGGACCGCCACAGGTACCCCTGACACGAGTGATGTTGACTTGGCCATGCCCCCGGCCACGCCCCCCCGAGGTCAAACACAACCCTGATGTGGCCCTCAATGAAACCAAGTTTGATACCCTTGGATTAAGCCCTTGTCTCAATGAAATAATTTTACTCCAAAGAAAACGAAGTTTGTTTGGAAAACCATTGTTTTTCATAAATTAATAATACTCATCAATATTCAAAAGGTGGGTTCGTTTGGCAATAAAAATATTCCCTCTGCTGTTTCACAGTTAGGGGTGTTGAAGGCCATTCAGAATGAAATGATAAGCACAGGTTCCATATTTTATCAGTTCTCTCTCACACACACACCCCAGGATAGAGTGGAGAGGGATATCACGTTTGTTTTGTTTTCCACCCCAGATTCTTTCAAGTTTTATCCAGATTAAAGCTCCAAGTTAACTCTTCTTAAAAAGAACAGCTGAAGCTTAAGAGTTTGTGGGGTTACATCATGTAATGCAGTTCCCTCCTTTTAAACTTCCTGAGATTAATGGCATTTTACGTATCAGAGAAAACTATCCCACTATAATTTTGACTCCCAAGGCTCCTGCAGGTCTCAGAATATTGAGGTCCCCAAACATATTGGGGTCTCACTAGGATATTATAAGGATATTCCTCTGCATTTCTAAAGTGCATTCAGTATTGGAATTACAACTGTCTGCCTGATACACTTTAGCTCTGTATATAATTTGGGGTACGTTGCCTCCACGTGACATTTATGACCAATAGAGGTCATACTTCTGGATGTTCCCACCTTCTTTAAATATTAGGCTATAGCATTGGGGGAGACGTGCCATATTCTGCAAATTAATAACCCTAATTTCATTGTTTAAGCTTTTGGCAACCCAACCCTATTGTGATCAGAGTTTTCCAAACAACCCAAGGCAAGTATTTCAGCCTGGTTCCCTGGTACCCCACATGTTGCCTTTCCCACAATGGAAGCTGTGGCAATCATTCAGAGATGGGAGGTTGTAGCTTCCTCAGTTTGACGCTGAATTTTGAGCAACGGACACACTCAGACAATCAGGAGCTTGCAGCAAAACTACATGCCTGGTTTGAGAGGTTGTGTTCCATCAACTGCAAAAAAGAAACGGGAAGAGAGATGAAGAAAAGAATTAGACTATCTCCTTTGTTTCAGCTGCATTCCCTACGGTTAATCTTTCCTGCTGCCTGCCCCAATCTTGGAAAATAATTTTCTTGCTCATCTGTTCAGGGTGGCTTTAATTTTTATTCTCCCCCCAAAAAGCAAGAGTGTGGACTGAGTGACCTAAGTTGCTCCTTTTAATTTTGTAGGTGTATAATTTCTATTACAAAGAGGCCTCAAATTACATTAAATGCATTTGGGCTTTTAACCCTCTGCTGTGCCTCTCTCCCTCATTTCACAGGTTTATGATGTTTTGCAAAAGTGTGAATCTGTGCATATTCGGAATCCAGCAGATTTTGAGAACCGTTTTTCAGAAGAGCTAGCAGGAGGGCCTTTTATTTATGTTAGTAACCAAAACCTAGCCCAGCCCCATCTCAATCTTCAAGTTAACTGTTTTGACCTCTGAAGAGGCTGGAAGAATGACTGATTTGTGCATTATTCAGAAAAAACAGAGTTCTGGGATTTGAAGTTGAACATCTTTAAGTTGCCAGACAAGTTGTAAACTGCTGCACTAAGACTATGACTGAGTTTTTCTCAGCTCATTGCATTGCAAACAATCCAAACCTCTTTTAGTCATAGTCTTAGCGCAGTTGTTTGCAACTTGTCTGGCAACTTAAAGACGTGTGGACTTCAACTCCCAGAATTCTGAGAGTTGAAGTCCACACATCTTCAAGTTGCTAAGGTTGAGAAATACTGTCTTTATGTATTGGGTGACCAGGACAATATTCTAAATGAGCTTCTTTATCAGAGCAACTCAACATCTGTGATGTGTTAAGCAAGGCTAAAGACTTAAGAGGTTGTATGAATCCAGCCTAATAATAACAAAGGAAAAGGTGACTCTGGTGGATAAGTCTGATTTTTCCAAAGCTGTGTCCTTCGGAGCGTACAGGTACTGCTTGACTTACAACAGTTTGTTTAGTGCCCTTTCAAAGTCACAACAGCACTGAAAAAAAATGACTTAAGACTGCTTTTCCCACTTTACATCCCCATGGTCACGTGACGAAAATTCAGAGGCTTGGCAACTGACTCATATTTATGACGGTTGCAATATCCTGGGATCATGTGATCACCTTTTGTGAACTTCTGGCAAGCAAAATCAATGGGAAAGCTAGACTTACTTAACAATCGTGTCACTAACTTAACGACTGCAGTGATTCACTTAACAACTGTGGCAAGAAAGGTCATTAACTGGGGCAAAACTCACTTAACAAATGTCTCTCACCAGTGGTGGGTTTCAAATTTTTTTACTACCAGTTCTGTGGGTGTGGCTTGGTGGGCGTGGCATGGCTTGGTGGGCATGGCTTGGTGGGTGTCACATGGGAAGGATATTATAAAATCTTCATTCCCATCCCACTCCAGAGGAAGGATACTGCAAAATCCCCATTTCCTCCCGATCAGTTGGGACTCAGGAGGCAGAGAATAGATGGGAGCAGGGCCAGTCAGAATTTTTACTACCGGTTCTCCAAACTACTCAAAATTTCTGCTACCAGTTCTCCAGAAGTGGTCAGAACCTGCTGAAACCCACCTCTGTCTCTCACTTAGCAACAGAAATGTTGGGCTCAATTGTGGTGGTAAGTCAAGGATTACCTGTAATTCCTACTCTAATTGCCTGCACAAAATAGGAGTTGCTTCCTGAAATGAACATCTCACTGGTTCATCCCTTTCGTTCTTCTTTCTCTGGCTTAAATAAGAAAGGAAAACTGACAAGCTTTGGGTAATTTCACCCAAGACCTTGCATTCAATCCAAAGAGATGCCTTCTGCTAGCTCTTGCAAGCACGACAGGAAAACTTTAGCGAGTCAAAAACATCATGGTCTTTTAGTCCAGGAAAAATGGGACATACATTTATACTGGGATAAGGAAGGAGGGGAGGGGGAAATTGGTCTTTCTTCCTTTTCTTTACAGTTGTCAAGAAATTTAAGACCTGTTTGTTTCCTTGCTCCCGTGAGTGCAACCATATATGCACAGCCTTTTTGCAGTCTCTCCTGTTCTCCTACCAGCCTCTTGTCCTTCTGTCATTTCCCTGCTTTGGTTTATATTGGTTGGGATGATTTAAAAAGAAAAAAAAAAGAAGAATGTGAATAAGTTAAATAGACAAAAAAACTCCAAATGGTTCATAATTTTCCCAGTATAGCAGCCTAGGTTGAAATGGACTTGAAGAATAATGATGAATGACTTGAGAAATGGAGGTGTGCTTGGCACAGTACACACTAGGTGTGTGTGTTGGCCTACAATGAAATGAAGTGCAGAAAGCAGATGACCGGTTGCCCCCTTTCCCCTTCTTGAGCCAATGGAGGTTGGAGAATGCTGCTTTTGATGGGTGGGTGGAGGTCCACCTGGTGGGCTCAGGGTGGAGAGAGGATAGCTCTTCATGGCATGGTTGCTTGAGGGATTGGCCCATCCCACTCATGCCAGGAGACGAGGAATGCTGCGGGTCCCGTCAGTCCGATTATTCAGGCTGGCAGGGTCCAAGAGGAAGGCCTTTTCAGCTGTTGCTCCTGCCCTCTGGAACATTTTCCCCCCCCCCCCCCCAATGGGAGGTTGGCCCCAACCCTCCTGCCTTTTCATAAGGGCCTAAAGACATGGCTTTGCCAGTTTGGCTTGGGGTGCCCAGTGGGGAAACAGCATAGTAGAGGTGGTTGATTGAGTAATAACAGATCCCATCTCCCCTCCACTCTGCCCCCTCTCTCCCCAGTTGCCTTTGGTTTTAAGGTTTGTTTTTAAGTTTTTATGTTTTAGCTTGTATGTAACTGTAAGCTGCCCAGAGTTGGATCTATGACAACTTGCCATGGGCCAATTTGCTGTGGGACAAAAATTACACTAATATCAAAGAAATCGTGGAACAGAATCATTGCAGGATGCCAAAGGAAGGACAAAATGAAATATAAATGGCAAAAATTAAAATATTTTAAAAAACTACTTTAAATAGTTTTTAGCTGCCAGCTGCCTGCAATTAGTGCGAATTCAAATCTCACCAGGCTCAAGGTTGACTCAGCCTTCCATCCTTTCGAGGTAGGTAAATTGAGGACCCGGATTGTGGGGGCAATAAGCCATTTTTGTATAGAATAACACCACTTAGGGCCCCCCGAAAGCCCTAATAAGCAGGTATATACATAAAAGTATGCACGCTATTGCTATAATGCATTGTAAGCTGCCCTGAGTCTATGGAGAAGGGCGGGATATAAATTGGACCAATAAATAAATAATAAAATAAATAAATAATTAAATCGAACTGTTGAATTGTCCTGCAGCAAGTTGTCCAGTGGCAAATTGACAGTGGGCAGAGTCATCAAAAATTCTATGCTACAGGGCTGACAAATTATTTCCCAGCAATTTTCCAATTGTTCTTATCTTCAGATTGGGATAAACCATTTTACTTCTCCAGATAAAGGACAAAATAGACTTCCCAGTTTCATTTATAAGCCAATTGGGTTGTCTGTTCAAGGTGACCATGTTGCATGGTGTCACGGTGACATCCGAGAGCAGCCGTCTAGCTTATGTGTTTCAGGGCACACGATATTGACTGCAAATATATGGATGATCACTAGATGGTACTAAAGCGTCAAGAGTTTTTGCACCTCTTTTCTACCATCTGAATATTTGCAGCCCAAATACAGTGGCTCTATTTCAGGGGTGAAATGCTCCCGGTTTGGACCGGTTCGGGAGAGTAGGTAGTGATGATGGCTGGTAGTTCGGAGAACTGATAGCAATGGCAGCTGGAGGCTCCGCCCCATTCCCCAGAGTCGGGGAACCGGCCTTGCTGCGGAGCCGCTGCCTGCTCACCCTTCACCACGCGGCTCTGCCAACCTGCCCCATTCCCCGGAGTCGGGGAATCCTACTGCTCACCTTTCTCCCGCAGCTGGCCGTCAGGGAAGGCAAGCGCCCGAAAGATACCGGAGTAATTCACTTTCCTTCTTGAATGAGCTGCTCTGGTCCATGCGCCGGCTGCGCAAGCGCACACCGTTTATTTAATTCAGTGGCAGGTTGGGTGTGCACTTGCGCAGCTGGCACGTGGACCAGAGCGGCTCATTCAAGAAGGAGAGTGAGCGACTCCGGTATCTTTCAGGCACTTGCCTTCCCTGACAGCCAGCCGCGGGAGAAAGGTGAGCAGTAGGAGTCGGAGAATGGTGCATTCCCCGACTCCGGAGAATGGGGCGGATGGGTGGAGCCACGGGAGAAAGTTAAGGACACACCGGCAGAATAGAAATTTAAAATCTTTTCCCTACCGGTTCTGTGGGCGTGGCTTGATGGGAGGGGGTCTTGTGACTGAGTGGACATGGCTGTGAGTGACATCGAGTTGGCCACGCCCACTCAGTCACAGGACACCCTCCCCTCACCAAGCCACGCCCACAGAACCTCTAGGGAAAAATTTTAGATTTCACCCCTGCTCTATTTGTATGGAAACTGAGGGAGAGTCTAACGCCCAACTTATCTTGCATTAGTCCCTACCACTCAACTAGATAAGGGACTTAAGAGGGTACAAAGGAAAAAAATACCTTCCACTCTGAGAAACCTTTAGGAAAACTTAAAAAAGAAGAGAGACAAAGAAGTGGAATGGGAGTGTAGAGGAAGAGCTCTTAACATGGGATTCCTGGGTCGCATACCATGTAGCCTGTAGGAGGCTCCTTTGCAACGTTTAGTGGGGCGCCGTGGGTCTCGGTTGCCCCGAAGGCTTCGGTGTAAAAGGGGTTGGAGAGGTCTCGAGTTGTCACTCATGCTCCGGAAAATTTGAGAAGGGAGGTTCTGACTGAGAAGACGAAGGGAGTGAATCTGAAGAACAGAGGGATGGGAAATAAGTGCTCAGGAATGGTAGAGGACACCAGGACAGCAAATGGGGTCAAAGAGGGGAAGGGAAGGCAGACTTTGGGGAGTGACAAAAAGAGAATTTGTACATCATTGATGGGCCCTGGGGGGGGGGAACCTACCTGAACGGAGGTAATGTTGATGGGACGGTCAATGAGAATCCAGGTGGCGGTTTCGTAGCATGGAGGGGTTGACATGGATCCTTGGTAAGTGATAAAACCAAAGGTCTGTGGATAAAGGTCTTCAAGGCTCAAATCGTGTAGGAGATAAGCATCATCTGTTGAAATAGGTATCATGGCTACCTTAAGAACGTGGGCAGAACTCTGCTGGTGAGATCCATTTAGTTAGCGGTTGTGATCTTTCTGAATACTTCCAAGAAACCAATGAATCGGTTAGATATTGGTATCTGAATACAGATCTTTTTAACGTTCATATTTTATTGTGTTTTTTTTTTAAATCTAGGCAAAATGTTAAATCTATACTGCAAGTCCATGAATGATATGCCATATGCTAAATAAATAAATAAATACTAATGAATAACACATCAAAAGTAGCAATTCTACCATTTGGCCACAGAATCACGTATTCAAAAATTTCATGCTGTCATAGTCAACAGTCTTATCCTCCCTAAATCTTTCGCTGAAGGTAAACGAACTACTGGACACAGCCAAGCTTTACTAACATCAATATTCCAAGAGGAACTCTTATGTTGTATTAATTCCCACCCAGTCCCCTCCCGTCTTAAATATTTAAGTTTTCAATGCTCAGCCGCCTTCGCAAACAACTTCCTTATATGATCCACATCTGTCATACTTGCTTCACTTACTCTTATAGGAGATCCGGGTAATCGTTTCTCGGTTTAACAGCCTGGTCAGGAAAGAGTTAGGATTTGGTCCAATCTGCAAATGGAAATCCAAGATATTGCTCCGTGCTGCCTAACTTCCCACCTCCTCTCCCCTATTCAAGCCCCACCTGATGTCCCCTTACAGCAAGGCACTTACATTGGCAAAGATAGAAATGACAGCTAAACCATTGGGATTGCGCGAAGCCTCTGAAATATTGGGATAGAGTTCTTGGTTGTAGTGGATCAACTGCACCTAAGGGAAAGGAAAGAGGAAAAAGTGATTCTTTCCAATTCAGTTTTACTTAGTAAACGTAATGTGACAAATGGCTTTGGAGCTAGGCTATTTGAAGGACTGCCTCTCCCTTATCACATCCATCCAGGTCACCGGGATGGGAAGTCAGGGTATGATATAGGTTCCATTTACCATAGTAGAGATGTACATTTGGTGAGACCATGAAAAAGGGCCTTCTTGGTGGTGGGCTCTCTCTAGGGCAGGGGTCTCCAACCTTGGCAACTTTAAGTCTTGTGGACTTCAGTTCCCAGAAGCAAAGCTGTCTGAGGAATTCTGGGAATTGCAGTCCACAGGTCTTAAAAATTGCCAAGGTTGGAGACCCCTGCTCTAGAGAACATCATTCTCCCCAAG
Organism: Ptyas mucosa; assembly: GCA_012654045.1. NCBI lineage: Eukaryota > Metazoa > Chordata > Lepidosauria > Squamata > Colubridae > Ptyas > Ptyas mucosa. The sequence continues at coordinate 444,906 of WNWU01013574.1, forward strand.
GTATGATTGACCCCACCCTGTTGCTTTTCCAAAAGGCCCTGAAGATCTGGTTTTGTCAGGGGGCCTGGACACCACGAATGGAGATGGAGCCCATCAAGAGGTTGATTTGATTGTGTTGCTGATGACATGGATGGGGGTGGGGTTTTGTGGGTTTTTCCGTTGCAAATTTTTAATGTTGTGAGCCCCTCAAAGTCACCTGTGTATGAGTTGGCCAGCCATATAAATTAATAAACAAATAAGTAAACAAATAAACAAATATTTTCTCACTTCTCCAAATCTGTCAAATTCAATTCATAACTGTTAAAAACTCACTCCAAAATTTGTATCCCTTCTTAATTCATACTTCTTCAAATGTTCATTTTTATTTACAGTTCTGCTTAATGCAGTTACTGCAAACAATTTTTCCTAATGTAATGCATTTTTGTACTATCATGGTCTGGTATTAAAAGTTCTCATTAGATGAAAACAAGGAGCAAGAGGAAACAAACCACGTGCAGCTAAGCCCAACAATAACTCTGAGTTGATTTGTGGTATTGCTTACCCAAAAACGTGAGATAAATTTGCATTCTAATACAAGCGAAACTAATTTTTATCTCAGTGCCAGTATGTATGCACTGGCCCTCTTTGCATAACTTATTTAAATGACTGAGGCTAATGGGTAGCTGAACACTACAATGCACTCAACTGCAAAACTATGGGAATTAATTTTAGCCCAAGAAAACCCTGAGGTTGTTTCAAACTAAACTAACTCTTCCTCATCAGCTGTGTCATGCAAACAAAAAAGAGAGGACTCTCAGGAGGTAAGTTACCCTCTCTTCTTGCTCCCAACAGAGAGGCAAAGTCCTAGAGTGGCCAATGTAAAAAAGGAACTTTTCTAGGCCTCTCTCTCCCTCCCTCTCTCTCTCCCTCCCTCCATCTCTCTCTCTCTTCCTCCCTCTCTTTCTTGCTACCCTTTCCATCAGATTTTGATCAATCTCACCCTCCCACCAACATCTCTAACTAAACCTAAGTAAATCTGCAGAGGACAACTTCAGTGCTGTTACTCCTGTTTGAACCAAGACTTGTATTCACCTCAACAGAAAAGCTGTCACCATCTATCCGGTGTTCTGAGCCAAATCCATCTTCACTCCCAAAATGCAGCCTTATTTCTTGGAGCCGGTGACTATACGGCAGAGGTCCTCCTGAAACATTAACCAGTTGTACCGGATCTGGACGAAAAGAGACATGCCGGCCTGTGTTGTACATGGTTCCACTAATCTGCAGGAGAAGACAATAGTGACAATAGAGGCTGTTTCCCTATCACATACAGGGTATCCAAATAATCTGCTCCTTCCAGAATGCCCTACAGCTGCCATGTGAGCATCTTCTGCAAAACTTATCCTAAAAAGGAAAGATCGATGATTGGGAGAGAAGTTCTTTACCAGTGCTGGATAAAAAGCGAGCATCATCATCACCTAGTTCACGGAAGCAGGCATCACCTTCTTCCTCAGGGGCATTAATCATCTTCCAAATCCAATTGCTTATCCCACCTATAACCATCTGAAGAAGCCAAAGTAACAATTCAATCTGTGGCTGGCCAGACTCCAGCCTCAATCTGCAAAGTCAACTTGAAGACCATGTCCTACTGCCTTCTACCAAAGTGGAATGAACATGAGCTGAATTTTGTCAGTGAAATGTTTAGCACACTTCTCATGGCACTCCCAGAGGACATCTTCAGCCCCATTCTGTCCCTCAAGGGTACAGGCTGCCTTCACGGGGGCCACTTTAAGGCATTCCATTGTGGAATGGGACAACTCGCCATGGCCAATTTGCCACAGGACAACTCACTGCGGACAATTCAATTTAATTATTTAAAATAATTTTATAAATTATTCAAATTTTTGTCATTCACGTTTTATTTATTCCCTCCTTTGGCATCCTTTCTTTAACAATTCTATTCGTCTATTTCTTCAACATTAGTGTAACTCTTGTCCCACGGCGAGTTGTCCTGCAGCGAGTTGGCTGCTCCCAGTACTAAACTTCAGATTTTTAAACAACCGGTTCTCTGCCCTAATGACTGGCTGGGTGGGCAGGCCTTGGTGGGCTGGTTGGGGTGTGTGTGTGTGTGTCATGTGACTGAGTGGGCATGGCCAACTTGATGTCACTCACGGCAAGGTCAGGCAGCGCAGGCAGGCCGAAGCAGTGGTCAGAGCCTTAGACTTACCTTTGTGCAACAATAGCAACGGTGATACTCTGACGTCTCATCTCTTGCTGGGTCTCAGTGCCCGACAGAGTTTTTAAAAACATTTTTCCAGCAGGAAATGGTGGGTGGCTACTTCCGGCCTTTGTAGGTGCAGCTGGGCACACGACCCTGCCTTGAGACACTGGCATGCAGCCGCTGCCTCTTTTTTGGCATGAGAAGCCTGCAGCCACTGGTCTTTTTCAGTGTGAGAAGCCTGCAGCAGCTGCTGCTTTGCTGGCTAAAACCGAGGCGGCAGTGGCGGCTGGAGGCTTTTCACGCCTGCAAATAGTGGCGGCTACAGGCTTCTTGTGCCGGTAAAGAGTGGCGGCTGCAGGCTTCTCACGCTGGCAAAGAACGGTGGCTACAGGCTTCTCAGTGGGGAGGAGACATAGCGAGGCTTGGCTGCCTTTTCGGCCCTGCTCTGGGCTGCTGCCTGCTTGACCTAACTCTGCCTTGGGTCCCGCATCCAGCCCGCGACAAGGGGACATGCCATTTCCAGGCCAGGCCAGCCAGCAGATGGGCACACGGGTGGCCCTCTGGGAAGGCATTTTCTCTCAGGCCTCCCACCCAGAAGATCCCACTGAAGTTGAAGCTGGACCCAAAAGGCGGCCTCACCTCGCCATGTGTCCCCCCCCCACAATGAGGCAGTCCTTTGGCTGAACTCAGCGAGCCCAGAGCGGATCTTCCTTCCCTGCCATCAACCTTACCTTCTAGCCCATGGGGCTTGCCCCATTCTCACAGCAGCGGTCTGGCATGCGGGCGGCAGCCCCAGGGAAGGCCAGAGCGAGGGACTGGCACGTCCCCAGGGCCTTGACTCAAGGGGAAGGGTGACCGGGTGGCATGCAGGTGGAAGGATGGCGAGAGTGAAACCCGAAAGGTGGCCGAGCCTTACCGTGTCCACTCCAAGGCGGTCCTTCAGCCGAGCACTTACCTTCACAGGCAGCCATGGTGAGCAGAGCAGGTGAGGCATGGAGATGAGCTGGGCTGCCTGGCCGGCATGGTAGGCCACAGCAAAGGCAGGCAAGCAGGTGAGGCACCGAGATCAGCTGGGCCGCATGGTCTGGGCGAGCAAGCCATAGAGTAGCTGGGCATGGGCATGACTCTAGCCACTGGCCAAGGTGAGATAGGGCGGGGTGGGTGGGGCCAGTGGTGGGATTTGCCTGTTCGCTGAACTGTGCAGAATTGTAACAACCAGTTTGCCCGAACTAGTCTGAACCACCAGCAACCCACCTCTGGCTGCAGGGTGTCAAACTCGATTTGAGGGCCACATCAGGGTTGTGTTTGACCTTAGGGCCTGGGGGGGGCATGACCAGCTTGACATCCGTTTTTGGCTGTGACGGCCTGCTGCAGCTTTTTGACAGCAAATATGAAGCTTGGGGAGGGATGTGGTGTGTTTTGGCCCCCCTGAGTTCCGTTTTTGCTGGCAGAGGCTGCAGGAGGCCATTGCAGCCGAAAACAGAGCTCGGGAGAGCCACATGCAACCCTTCCAAGTACTATTTTTGCTGGCAGAGGGACCATGGGCTGGCCCTCCACTGTTTCCAGGGTGGCCCCATGGGCCAGATCTAAGTGCCCCACGGGCCGGATGTGGCCTGCAGGCCTTGAGTTTAACACCCTTGTCATAGATCCTTCCCTTGTGCCACTCTTATCACAATAGGTAGCCCTGAACACAGCCTTGTACTTATGTTTGACGCCACTCATTTGCTTGTTTTCTGCCACCTGCACTTCCAGCCATAATTTCTCCTGCTTCATCTTCCAGGGTTTCTTGATGACCATGGAGCCCTGTCAGCCTGTGGACTGAAGGGGGGGGGGATTTAGCTATAATCTGATCCACGTCCTCGTCTCCTCCATATTCCTGAGATTAATCAGGGATATGACTGAACTGTCCTCCATAGTGCTGTGGGGGTGGGATGGGGGTGAGGAGGGAACTAGGTGCCTGTTGGGAATGGAGTGGATTATTATTATTTTTATACTTTTATTCATTAAACATGAAACTCAGTCAACTGAACATTTAAAGATGTCTCGCAAATATTATTGACTGGCACTGATGGTTGATACGGGTTGCTGCCAGCATCCTAAATATTATTATTGTTGTTGTTGATCATTGCACAGTCAGCCAGATGTTCAGACTGAGTTTGGCATTTTTCTCTACCTATCGAGTTCTCATCAAGGACCTGGGATAGGCAAATCTGAATGTTTGACAATGTTACATATGTCGTCATCATCATTATGGATGATGTCATCTATTAAATATCAATTCTTTCCACATTGCTGAAGACTAATGTTCCTTACACCCTGTCTGCAATCTCCTTCATGGACAGGGACATGTAAAATAGCCCTTTCTCTACAGATCAACTTCCTTTTGTGATGTTTGTGTCTTGACACTTGAACTTTGGTTGGTTACAGATCATAAAATGGGTGTCTATCATCATTTGGCTGCTCAACAAACCCAGTTTATGGTACACTACGACCTGTTAACAGACCCGGTGCTAGTGGTGAAATCCAATTTTTTTTACTACCGGTTCTCTGGGCGTGGCTTAGTGAGTGTGGTGTGGCTTGGTGGGCGTGGCAAGGGAAGGATACTGCAAAATCTCCATTCCCACCCCACTCCAGGGGAAGGATAGTGCAAAATCTCCATTCCTACCCCACTCTGGGGCCAGCCAGAGGTGGCATTTGCCGGATCTCTGAACTATTCAAAATTTCCGCTTCTGGTTCTCCAGAACCTGTCAGAACCTGCTGGATTTCACCGCTGCCCGGTGCCCCTTGAGATGTGACAAAAATAACTGGCAGCATTCTGGTGAGGGCAGAAAAGATGTTGATTCCTTTCCCTCACCAAGCAGGTGGAAGGCAACACATCCTGGGATAAATTGGACTTATGAAACTCTTTAAACCGTAAACTTGGTTTAACAACATGCAGTTGCTGTGTTATATAAAATAGTATATCACAGGTGTTGGACTTGGAAAAGACTTCCAGTTCCCCTTCAGCCATACAAGGCTCCTGGGGGACTTTGGGCCAAGTGGGGACTCTGGACTTTCCCCAAAGTGGGGAAAAATAGGAGGGGGTGTTTCCTATACTGCCTTCAGCTTAGGGATGGTTTCTACTTACCTTTACTACCGGTTTGCAACGGGAGCACGCATGCGTGCTCGCTTTGCTCACACACACACACACACACTTCTGCACATGTGCAAAAGCTTCTGCGCATGTGCAGATCGTCAAATTATGATGTCCGGGCGGGTGGGCAGCGCCTCCCTCTGCTTTTACTACCGGTTCTAAAGAACCGGACCGAACCGGGAGCAACTCACCACTGCTTCAACTCCTGAAGGAATGGCAGAATGCAAAGGTAGTCTTCGACTCACAACTATTTGTTTAACGACTATTCAAAGTTACAACGGCATTTTAAATAATGATTTATGACAGGTTCTCGCACTTATGACTGTTGCAATATCTCCAGGATCAAAATTCAGGCATTTTGGCAACTGGCACATATCTACAACAGTTGCAGCATTCTGGAGCTCATGTGATTGTCATTTATGTCCTTTTCAACTGGTTTCCAACATGCAAAGTCAATGGGGGAAGCCAGATTCAGTTAACGTGATTCATTTAATTGCATTGATTCGCTTAACAACCAGGGCAAAAAAGTTCATTAAAATTGGGCATGGCTTCCTTGTTTAGCAACCAAAATCCTGGTCTCAATATGGTCATAACCCGAGGACTACCTGGATTTCCCCTTCATTGCTGGAGTGCCATTCTTTCCCCACCGCCTACATCCAAAGAAATGAATCTCGGAGCTATTAAAACATCTTTAGGAATTCTGAGCCCATGGAGGGATTGGGAAGGAGTGGATCTTCCCAGGATTTCAGTAGATTCATCTTTGCACACCACCTTGGGGATTTAGATGAGGAGGGCAAAACAAAAGGGTCGATCTCAGATTCTGTCACCAAGTAATATGAGAAAATCTGGAATGAATCCAAATGTTTCAATGCTGGGTGAAGTTACTTGCACTTAGGTGCTGCAGAAATTAGCCATTAGCGCAACTCATTTTGTTTTATGATAATGGCTGCACTCCTGGGTCACCAATGCTTGCGAGGATATCTTTTCCTAACCTGGTGCCCTCCAGAAGGCTTGGAGAGGCAATGCCCCAAATCTACCTTTTGCAGAGAACCTCAGACAAGGAAGGCTGAGCTGGGAATTATTTTCCATCAACCTTACAGACCCAGACACACCTTCTTTCCACCAATGCTCAGTCGGAGAGGAGGGAGGAAGGGATCAAAAATCATTTGACTTGTGTTGACATCCACAGGAGACTGGCGTTTGCCAATGGCACAGAGGCTCCACGCTGAATTCACAAGACCCCAGAACGGAGGACCTAAAAAGAGAGAGAGAGAGAGAGAGAGAGAGAGAGAGAGAAAGAAAGAGAGAGAGAAAGAAAGAAAGAAAGAGAGAGAGAGAGAGAGAGAGAGAGAGAGAGAGCAAGCAATAAAAAAAACAAACATATTCTCTCAGCCAAGGAAATATTTTTATCCCTGGCTCTCTAGGGTGCAATTATAGACAAGGGAGAGTGTTGGCATCAGGGGAGCCATTCAGCAAATGCACCTCTGTGTATGTGTTTGTGCGTGCGTGTGTATTTGTTTGAAAACAGCCTCCAATGTGTGTGGGCGGGTGAAGGAAGATTACAAGCACTTCAGTGTCTTTCCTCCTCATCTGGTTGCATCTATGCACATAGCTAATATAAAGAAGCACAATATAGACGAGAAGCTGGATGGAACTGCAAATCAATGTAGGATTAAATCTGAGGCACTGAAGGACAGCAACGGGGCAGTGATGTTGGAAATGGCCACATTTCCCTGAAGACCCTCTGGTACTTGCAAATATAAAATCAGCAGGGGAAACATGTGTCACTAATTCCCAGGACTATTCCTGAGCTGCCTTAGGAGATTATCACCGAATAGGCATGATATTGTATCTGTTCCTGGGTTGTCTCAGTCAGTCCCAAACGGACACTTCCCAGTTGTGCTAATTGCAAAGTCCATCATCCCCAGCCCAAGGATCATAGGAACCATAAGCCACCAGGATGAGAAAGACTGTGCCATTTTGACAGAATGCAAATTGTCATCAGGTGGTGCATCAGAATCAATACACACAAACTATACACACCGAAGTAAATGTGTGTGCCTGCGCAAATACAGAGATTTTTTAGAACCCCCCTTCTCTCTGGATGCCTTTTTTAAAAAAATAATAATAAAGGGAGAAAATGTGTATGCATGCCATTTAGTCAAACTATGTTTCTAGGCTGCCTTTCCTGGGCATACTTCCTTTTTGTATGTGTGTTTGCTGGCTTGATTTAGTCTCAGCCCCACGGTGGTTCTGGCAGATTTTTGTATCCTCATCTATATGTGTACACTTAATTATTAATTTTTTTCCTTTCCAATCAGAGCTTTGCCTGTTCTTCCTTTTGCCACTTTCCCCCAGGCAGGTCGAGTGGAAGAAGAGAACCCCCTGTTTTTTTGCCCCACACTCACAAGCCCACCCCATTAGCCACCCACCCATCTACTGTGACTGTTTCTCTTCGCCTCCTGTTCGCTGCATTGCTGGAACAAGCAAGGGAGATATTAAATATTAATGCAGCCTCTTGCAGTTGCCAAGCTGAGCCCAGCCCCCCACCTTAGCTCTGCACTGTATACAGCTGCGGCGCAGTAGCGCTCTCCCCCCAGCCGCCTCCCCTCCCTCGCAGGAAGACCACAACAACGTTTCTCTTCCTCTTCCTCGGCACCACCACCCTTGGGACTCTGCGAGGCGTCCCCAGTCTTCGACGGGGAAAGGGGTCACCCGTGAGGCAGCTGTTCTCCTCTGGCCTTCCCTTCTAATGGGCTGCCTGGAAGGGGTGCCAAAATTCCGCGCTGAGGAAACCCCACTCCTGAGCTCAGAATAAATTATGCAAATGCGCTCCAAATTTGCATGGGCTAAGCTTGCCTAAAACCAAAACGGGGAATTGATTTCCCCCACTGCCATGTTTGGAAGTTTGGAAGAAGCCCTGGAGGGGAAGGAGAAAGGGAAGGTGATCTAATCCTGGCTGAGAAATGAGATGGAACAGGGATGAGAGGGAGGAAAGTCATCAAATATTCCAAACAGAAGGGTGAGAAACCAACCAACAGTCCATCCCTAATCCAGGGAAATATTCCCACTGACATCCAAAGGAATCTATGGGGAGAGAGTCCCCAAAATCAATATTGTGGCCACCACCACCATATAATAAACATATCAGTCTTCTTTATTATTATTTGTGTTCCATAAGTAGCATAATATAAAAGGGATGGGAGCTTTTAGCATATAACTACGGCCAACATTTTGAATGTGTTATCCCTCTTCCCCCCCAAAAAACACCCCTGCCTGCACCCATTCCCCACTATTATCAAATGCCTGTCCTTGGATACAATGTTTTATGTCAACTGATGAGGGGTAGAAATAAAGGAAGTGTTAAATAAAGGAAGTCCTGAATTTATTAAAGGGCCAATGTGCAAGACTGTGTTGGTCCTGGCTGAGATATGGAAAACAGCAAACTTTGAAAATTGGGCTTAGAAATGTCATCCCAGGAGCAAAAATTCTTAACCAAGAATATGGTCCAGCAATCCAGTTCCTTTATCAGCCTACTGGTCTGTTTCACTCTCTCATCATTCATTTGGTTATTTCCTATATACTTCAATTTTGAACTGTTCTGCAGATATCAAATTGCCTGCCGGGTCAGAGGATTTTCATCTTTCCATAATTGTCTTCATGACAATTCCCCATTCTCTCCCCCCCTTTTTTATTTCTTTTAGGTATGCTTAGATGGATCAGGGTAAGGGGTCATTTCTGGCAGTGATGCTAAGCGCTTGCAGGCCAATGTAATAAGCCTTGTTGTGGCCCACAGCATCAGCAATCAGATGCCTCTTATTATCATGGAAGCATCCTTCAGTTTGGGCATAAATAGAACCATTTCCCCCAAAAGAAAAATAAATATTTAAACAACTGATACACAGTCTGTCTTCTTGGTCCTTCTAACCTTCGGAATGGCAAGTAAAGCTAAAGAGGGTTTTGGGGGTTTTTTTGGAGTCAAGGTTGACTCCTAGTGCCTTTATAGGAACTGCCATATTAATTTCTTGGCAATGATACTGGGATGGTTGGCCATTGCACTATCTTGCAAAAATTTTTTTATTTTTGGACTCTCCAGACTAGCCAAATTCCTTAGAATTTCCTAATAGTCTACTCTGCAAATACAAGCCAGGTCCAATTCTGCTAAGCCTTTTGAAATTAGCCAAATTTGGGTTGGTGCTGCCCCCTAGCCAAGTCTTAAGAACGTAAGAAGCTCCTTTAAATCATTTTAAATGATTGGGTCATTTGTCCCCAAAACAAGTAAAATGCAAATATATTGGTCTACATTTCCCAAAATTTCTATGCCATAAGAGAATCTTGGAAAAGCACATCTGGACGGCACCACGTTGGAAAAAGCTGAGGAATACCAGAGTTTCCAGCATAAGTTTTCTTGTCAGTCATTCTTTGAACCTTTTAGCTGGAATTCTGAATTCAAAGTAAGTGTTTTATGCTAAACTCTCTTTGAAATCATCAGCCGAAAGGAGAAATACCAGTTCAGACTTAGCTATGGATCTTTACAATATTCTGTAAACCATAGAGCATTGGTCAATAGGATGTTGTAACAAAAAAAATAAAAGACATGTATTATACACGAGGGATATTCAATGGCTCCAATATATGTTTCGGTCACAAAACATGTCAATTCATGGCAAATATCTCCCTCATGAAGAGGTCAGAGACCTAGAAGGAATATGTAGGATGAGAACCTCAAGAGAACATCTAAAGAAGACAAGCTACTCTTTGTTCTTTGGAGCGTTTGCTACAACCACTTTCCAGGCATGGAGAATTTTGTACCTGGCACAAAGCTTCCGTGAAGTGTTTCCTTGTATGCCCACCAGTCCTCATAGGTTTTTGCAGGAACAAATTGCACTAGAAAAAGGAGGGAGGAGAGGAAAATGAAAGGAAAAAATGGTAAATTAGCAAAGGCAGTTGGTGAGAGGACTGGAGCAAAGAAATGGCATATATCTTTCTCTCTGTTTGCCACTCCTTGCTATAAAGAATCTAAACTTCTTTTCCTTCTCTTTGTCCTTCCTTCTTGAACAGACTACCCAAAGCCCAAACTGCAAATGCTGAAATGAGGTACCCGGACTGGCAGGCTACATCCCCAGCCATGGGAAACATCCAAAAACGAGAACAAATCAAAGCTACTCAACAGTATGAAATACGGAGAAAGAAACTTCACATGCTCAGAGACACTTTTGCCTCTTCATTGGTGCCACTTCTTCAGGTTTGTGTCCCGAGGCTGAGATGGAACAGCACAGGTGTGATCTCAGCCTGGGGATCAATTTAAGCTGTGGCTGATCAGGTGTTGGAAAAGGTGCATACAGCAGATGAATGAAAAGCGAACGGAAAGAACGTGAAGGAGAAAATTTTCCCCTCAGAACAATTGATTGATTTCGTCTCTGATTAACCAGTATCCATAAACGAGGGGGTCTTTTTTTATGCACGAGGGAGGGAGGCAGACACACTCACCTGCTCCCAAATCTGAATGAAAAAAAAATTGTGCATGTATATAGATGATGGGGGGTTTGGGCAGAGGTGAGAGTTACCCCTGACTGTGATTCCACTGGGACTGGCTTCATCCTTTTGTTCATCCTTTCTTTTTACAACAAACAATTCAATCTCCCCCCCCCCCCCCCCCCCCCCCAAAAAAAAAATTCCAAGCAAACCCCCCCCTCCCCCCCCCCCTCCCCTTCTTTCTCTTACCAGCCATACAAGTTGCTCTCAGCAGCAGCAGCAGCAGCCCTGGCGCTCCCAGCAGGCAGAGCCCCCTGCCAGGTCCGGTCCACATCCTGATGGGTCAGGAGGGGGCTTAAAGCCGGAGCTGCCCCCTCCTCAGCATCCCGCGGCAAAGACCCCGTTCACAGCCTCCGGAGAGAGAGACGGAAGTCGAGCTTCCTGGCGGCCGGCCCTTATGCGCCCCGCGAGCGAGCCCTCATCCTCGGAAGCCCCCTGCCCTTTCCATGCCCTCTCGCTCTCCGGCTCCCTAGGTCTCTTTCCTCGACGCCTCCATCTCCATCTTCCTCCTCCTCCTCCTCCTCCTCCCGCCCTTTCCCCTGGGGATACCACCAACTCCCCCCCCCCCCCCCCCCCCCCCCCCCCCCC
>WNWU01013574.1:461547-475333 GCA_012654045.1 Ptyas mucosa
GCAGTAATTGCAGGCAGCTGATGTTAATAACAGTGCTTTAGTCTGCTGCGCCACCAGGGTTCCCACCATCCTTCCACTTATGACTGTATGACTGTAACTTTGTTGCTTGTATCCTTACAATTTATATTGATATTGTTTTCTGATTGCTTACTTGTACCCTATGACTATCATTAAGTGCTGTACCTTATAATTCTTGACGAACCTATCTTTTCTTTTATGTACACTGAGAGCGTACGCACCAAGACAAATTCCTTGTGTGTCCAATCACACTTGGCCAATAAAAAATCCTATTCTGTTCTGTTCTGTTCTGTTCTGTTCTGTTCTGTTCTGTTCAGGATTGTAATGGGCAGACTTCATTAGGGTCGTAACCTGAGGACTATTTCTAAGTCCCATAGCCAGGGCGGGGTTTGAAAACACAAAGTGTCTTTAAAGAAGTTTTACTCATTAAATATATTGACCTCTCAATATGGCTGTGAGGAAGAGCAATCCGCTTTTTCATACACATACAGATAAGCAATCTACCTTTTATCCTTGCTACAACCTGTGGGATAATTGGGTTGAAAGTTGGAACTATCCTGTATGAGAAGGACTGGCAGCACCTGGGGGTGGAGTTAAGAGGGATCAACCCAGGGGTGAAATGCTCCCGGTTCAGACCAGCTCAGGCAAGTAGGTAGCGATGGCGGCGGGCAGTTCGGAGAACCGGTAGCAAAAATCTCTGCCCCTGCCCCCCCATGCCCAGCTGAGCCAGGCAATCATTAGAGGCTTTTTTTCTTTTAAATTCCTCTGACGAGCCAATCTCTGACGATCCCAGCTGAGTTGCCTGATCAGCAGAGGGTTTTTTAAAAACCCTCTGACGATCAGGCAACTCAGCAGGGATCGTCAGAGCCTTTTGGAAGCATTTTTTACATGGTTTTACATGTAAAAAATGGTTTTAAAAGTTAAAAAAAAAAGTTAGCCACGCCCACCCAGTCACATTACTCCCCCCTAAGCCACGCGCACAGAACCGGTAGTAACAAATTTTAGATTTCACCACTGGATCAACCTAGAATTCCTACATTAGCACAAGCAGAATAACAGAGTTCAAAGAGACCTTGGAGATCTTCTAGTCCAATCCCCTACTCAAGCAGGGGACCCTATACCAGGGATGGCGAACCTGTGGCACATGTGCCAGAAGTGGCACGCAGAGCTATCTCTCTGGACACGTGAGCCATCGCCCGTTGCTCTTCCGGATTCCGGTGCACTAGCCAGCTGATCTTCACATGAGCGGGAGCGCCAAAAACTGGAAGAGCAGCCACCCGGTGCGCCTGTGCATACCTGGCAGCTTCTTTTCTGGTTTCCGGTGCGTACATGCGCACCAGTCAGCTGGTCTTCGCATGCACATGCACGCCAGAAACTGCACGATTAGGTGGCCAGTGTGCATGCATGAGCCGGATCATCTTCCTAGTGGGCGCATGCACACCGGGGCGGCTGGTCTTCCGGTTTCTGGCACACGCACAGTCGCAAACACGCTCCCGTTCTGGCACTCGGTGCCGAAAAGGTTCTCCAACACTGCCCTATACTTTTCCAGACAAGCAACTGTCCAGTCTCTTCTTAAAAGTCTCCAGTGATGGAGCACTCACAACTTCTGAAGGCAAGCTGTTCCCCTGGTTAATTGTTCTCACCGTTAGGAAATTCCTCCTTAGTTCTAGGTTGCTTCTCTCCTCAATTAGATTCCATCCATTGCTTCTAGTCCTGCCTTCAGGTACTTTGGAGAATAAATTAACCCCGTCTTCTTTGTGGCAGCCCCTCAGATATTGAAACTGCTATCACGTCACCCCTAGTCCTTCTTTTCACTAAACTAGCCGTACACAATTCCTGCAACCGTTCTTCGTATGTTTTAGCCTCCAGTCCCCTAATCCTCTTTGTTGCGTTTGTTACTAAGTCCAACACCTTCAATTCCATTGACCCTTATCTAACTCGTAGAGTCGTATTAGGTGCTAAAGGTTGATTGAGAAGATTCCTGTGGTTGGCATGAGTAACAATAAATCAGCTTTAATTGGACCTTCGCGTATGGATCTGCTCTTCTGTGCTTGACATATCCCAATTTTATCCAAGAGCTAAGTGGAAATTTGAATCAGTCCTAATCTCATTATAATATGGGGAACCTATAATACTCCCCAAAGAATGGGACGATAGCAACTTCTACCGTATTCGTTGCTCATGCTTCTTTTTTTTTTAAAAAAATTATTTATATGTCGCCCTTCTCCGGAGATTCAGGGTGGCTTACAATGCATTAAGCAATAGCTTTCATACTTTTGTATATTTTATACAAAGTCAGCTTATTGCCCCCACAAACTGGGTCCTCATTTTACCCACCTTAGAAAGGATGGAAGGCTGAGTCAACCTTGAGCCTGGTGAGATTAGAACTCGCAGTAATTGCAGGCAGCTGGATGTTAAATGCTGCCTTAGTAGGAGGCATTAGCCTGCTACGCCACTCAGGCTCTATTATTCTTGGGATAATAGAAGTTATAGTCCAACATCTTAGTTTTGCCTACAGCTGCTCTAATGAAAACACATTACATCTTAGTTTTCCCTTCCAAGCTGTGGAATTTAATTTGACAAAATGTAATGTTTTCTGCTGGTAAGGTATGATTTCATTGGGGCAGGCAATTGCTGATAAAACCTCTACAATTTTCCATGTGAAAATCTTTGAACAGATGGCCTCCATATAGTTGTGCAACTTCTTCTTTTCCATAATAGGGTTTTAAAGGAGGGTGATCGAAGACAGGTAAAACAACAGCGCCTGTATCATGTTGCCCAAAATACGTTTGTAGGCTTGTTAGGGCCTAAGAAGTGTCTTTATTTGTGGTTTTTCACACTGGGACTTGTATAAAATAGTCCCTCATTTAGCCTCAGAGATTAATTATCTATGCTGCATTATTCTCGTGGCAATGACACCATTGCCACAGATTGGCTGAAATATGGCAATGTCCAGATTAGAATAGACAAGGTTTGTTTTGATGAACGAACAAAAAAATTGCCGAGGCTGAAGTCATCAAATTTATAAAGCTTATGCTAATAATTTCAGTAGGTTTCTCTTACTTCACGTTCGGTTATAATGATTTCATTTGGCTGTGCTGCAAGAGTCCAGCCAATCAATTTACACATTCGAGGTTATGGTTTAAGCTTTTGGGCAAATCCAACTACTGTGGCTATGTTTTGTGGCTCTGAACAATAAGTGAAGCCAACTATGGCCTGTTGTCATAAAGATTGTATGTTAAATGTTTCAAAGCCACCTAGAGTTGGTTGGTAGACAGATGGGTGGCATACAAATTTAATATTTATTTAGCGTGTGGCTTTATTTTTGTCGCCATGTATTTTGAGAGGCAGGAAAGTCTACAGCAGGGGTCCCCAAACGTGGCAACTTTAAGACTTGTGGACTTCAACTCCCAGAATTCTTCAACTCCCAGAATTCAATTCAGCATAGCTGGCTGGAGAATTCTGGGAGTTGAAGTCCACAAGTCTTAAAGCTGCCAAGTTGGAAGACGTCTGGTCTACAGGGTAGTCTGGCTGCCAACAGTTGCTAGTTCGTTTAGTTCACGCTGTCACACCCCACAAATTTAATAAGTAAATATGTGAAGCAAGCTAATACGGCTCGTTCAAGAAGCTACGATTTAGGAATCCCCAGACTTTTGAGGTTGTTACACACTATTATGGATGCATGTTAAGAGTCCTATAAGTCAAGTGGCAACTTGTAGGACACAGAAGGATGGAGTACTGGAGGAAGTTAAGTTTCCCATCTTGTGCAAAAAGTTTTACCCCTAAAATCTATGGAGATTCTCAGTCATCCAGGTCCTGGTTGTCCCAAAGTTGCTTTTTCAAGAGGCAATTGGACTCTGAAGAGCTGAAGAAGCTTCTTGGATGAGAAGCGAAACCTCTTCAAAAACCAGAAAGTCCAGTTGCCTCTTGAAAAAAGATTCTGAGATCTTTCCGGACTTCGTCCCATCAGATTCATCTTCTGAAGGAGCGGGGCAACCTCTTTGCTGGCCTTCGGACCATCTGCCCATCGGACCTTCTGCGGGTCAACTATTGAACAGGACGTCTCTAAAAGAAGATCTCGCCACCTTAAAAAAAAAAAAAAGTGGTCCCCGGTTAGGAGGCAAAGCTTGAGAAACGTATGCGAAGGGAAGTCCCGCCCAGAATCCCTGGATTGGTTATCGCAAAATCAGGACGCCCGAGTCCGGTGGGAATGAAGTGAAATTTAGTAGGTTATGAAAAAAGGAAGGGCGGAGAGCCACCGATTTCGGCTTCGTGGCGGTCTGGGGGAGGGAGCGGGGTTTATTAGTGAGAGACTGCAAAGGCGGGTTGGGAAAAAGCCGTGGCAGAAAAATAGGATTTTCTTTGGAGAACAGACGTGTGTCTGGAGTTCGAAACTAAAAAGGGACGTGGGGTTTGTTGCGTAGGGGAGGCCGGGGATTCCTACCCCCCCACCCCCGGCACTTAAGACAGCAGGAGCCGTTTGTATAGAAGCCAAAAGTCAGTTTATTGGGAATTATGGCTAAGAAAGGATGGAGTGGAAATAAGGTTTTTCCCGGTAGGGTTACTCCGTTTTTAAAGCAGTCCGATAAAACAGAATTCCAGGCTGTTCAGCATTTCCTATCCAGAAAGGGGGAAAGATAAGAAAGAAGCAACATTCACCTGTTGAATGTCTACATATTCCAGCCTTGTGATGGTGGAATTGATTTCTTCTGGCAAATGTGACCAAATTCTCCCTTTATTTACTTTTAATCAGGAAAGACCAAAATGATTTTCAATCAGTGTTAATTGCTTAAACCACTACGGAGTTTGTAAGCCACGATGTATAAGCTGTAATTTCTGAGTGCATCCACTGCACTAAGTCAACCCAGATTAGTTACATAATGACTTAGCTTGTTGCCTAAACCAAGGCAAACAGAAGCAAGCTACTTGGATTGATGTAATACTGCTATCTGCTCTAATCATATCTGGTTCATATGTAAGTATCTTTTAGTGTTCTTGTGCCTCTTAGTTGACACTTTGTGGTATGTGTGAAACCTGCTTTGTTACTCAGTGGTCTAAATGCCCAGGATAAATATGATGAGGCCAAGTCTAAACATTCTTAGTAGCAAGGATTCATTCATATGGAACTCTTACATTCCCTACAATCTGGAAGATGATTGGCTGGGGAAGATTAAGAAGTACTCACTTTAGGCTGGCCAAACAGTGTAGAAATCACAAGGATTTCTTATACCTGCAAGCAGCTAGGAAATCATAGAAGTCTCACCAGGCTGTGAAGATTCTCCAGTAACTCTTCAAAGCGTATCATTCCCTATATTTTATGGTAGCTACTAGGCCATGGGTGTCAATCTCAGGTCGTCACAGTGGAGTCACGTGATGTATTGGGACTTCACTAAACTAGGCGTGGGCAGTGTGTGATGCATCCGACCCCTTGGGCCGGGAGTTTGACAGCCCTCTACTAGACAATCCATGACATCCTTTCAGAGTTATTTCCTTACCTAAACAGAAAAAATAGAATAGAATAGAATTATTTATTGGCCAAGTGTGATTGGACACACAAGGAATTGTCGGTGCATATGCTCTCAGTGTACATAACAGAAAAGATACATTTGTCAAGAATCATAAGGTACAACACTTAATGATAGTCATAGGGAAACAGTCAATATAAATCTTAAGATACCAGCAACAAGGTTACAATCGTACAGCTGCAGAACCAAACCAGACAGTTATAGAGGTGCAGATGGCAGACTCAATTGCCATATACAGGAAGAAAAAAAAAAGTAACAGGAATGGGAGTGACTTCTGATTTCCCGCTGGCTTCCCCAATGATCTTGCTTGTAGGGAGCTGGGCAGGGAGTGTCAGAAATCATACTATGTTAACTGCAACTGACCATTGCAATGTAGTGAACCACAGTTTTGCAAATGCAACTGGCCTGAAGATCCTTTAAATTTCAATTGCATGGGTCCTGGATTTTGTATGTATTCTTTAAGTTAGTGGATTTGAGACACCTTGATTTAACAACCTTTGCAGTACGATCCACCATTTGGGCTTATTGAAGGTTACAAACAGGCAGGTTAAATAGTATATAGATATCCTGTTCTTTATAGGTGTGTGCCATTGCTTCAGATTTTCATATGCTCCTTCTAAAACATTGCTATTAACCCTGGGTAACTTCTTTGAAATGTTGCACAAAGGAGTTTCTATGAGGATTCACTGGTTAGTAGACAGGCTTCTGTTTGCGCTATTCCCAAACAAGATACATTCACTGCATGGAATCATATTAACCGATCCAGAGAATGGCTCTAGATGGACTTGCTAGAATTTTACTGGAAGGAAACTTTAATTGAGAGGCATTAACAAGAAACTAAACCAAACCAAACCAAACTAATCATAAAACCCCTGTGGAGTGAAGGGGGGGGGGGTTGTGTTTTTTTTAACTCTCTCATTAGTCTACCAGCTCACTCCCAGCTGCATTTTACTGCATGTATAAATCAAGGATATTTGTAGGAAAATGAAAAAAAAAATAAGGCCTGTATTTAGGTTTTATAAAAAAGGCAGAAGTACTGAAGAGGGAAAACAGGTTTGGCTGCTATACAACGGGAAATGATTTGAGCATCTTAGTAGGTTGAAAGCTAAACAAGAGCCTGTAAGAATGTAGTGTGACTGCTAATAAAGTTATTGCAATTAGATTACATCACCAAAAACACTGATCAGATCATGAGAAGTAATTGTTCTACTCAATCCTGTGTTGCTCAAATGCCCCATTGTAAGAAGGGTTTTGATAAACTGGACAATTACCAGAAGAGAGTGGGTATTGGTAAATAAAAACAACCTCAAAAGAAGTTTTAACACTGATCCTACAGAGGAGAACATAAAGAAGAAGAAGGTGGATATAATCTTCTGGATATAATTAATCTTCCAACAATTTCAAGGTTAGTCCACAGAACATACATGGGCTGCCTGTGGTTCACAGGCCACTGCAAACCCAACAGACAAGCAGCACCTTCCTAAAGAGGCCAGCTTTTTTTTGACTCATCTGGACTTTCACTACCTTAGCATTACATCCCTGCAGCTTTTAGGAGCCATAAAGAAGGGTAAAAATAGCCCAGTGATGACCAGGATGGAAAAGTGAAGCTCTCTGTTCTACAGGGGAAGTCAAGAACTGAGGGCAAAATGCAGGGAAGCAGATTCTAGTTAAATGGGAGAAAGAATGTCCTCATTGTAAAAATTGCTTGGCTGTAGAATCTACCACCTTGGTTGGTGGCCAGCTCAACTATGATGAGATGCTTCAGCTGAGGATCCACAATGTCTTCCAATTCTGATTTAATCTGCAATGATTTGTTGGCACTTTACAACTGAGAAGTAGAGAGAAACAGGAGGTCTGGATTCTTCTGAAAGGAAGAAGTTTCCAGCAGGTTAGATTTAGCTTGCCAACATATTTACTTGGCACAGAACCTATGCCTTTAACATCTTCTCAAAAGATCAGCTCTTAGATAACTCCCTCTTTCTACCCTTCTTCAAAAAACACAAAGCAGATTTACAATGGGTTTATTTGACCACCTTGATGGTGGTGGATGGGAGCTGAACAGTTGGCTTTTATGGTTGTACAATATTTGTGTGATTTAACTGATGGCCCATAAGAATGTAGATGGACCAGTAATTTAGATCCAGATCCTGATATCGGAGATTTTGGTTGACTGATGAGAAAAGAATATCTGTATGCCTAAGAGGCTCAAAGCCTCATCTATTGAATTTCTTAGGTTATATATGTTAATGGCCCTCTTTTCAGAAGCTTTCTGGCTGATGCTGAATTCCAGTTTCCATCAACCTTAGTGTGTAGGTGTAGGGGAGATTGTGGGACTTGCCCAGGGGTGGGCTTCAAAAATTTTAGCAAGGGTTTCTCTGCCCGGTTACTGGGTGTGTGGCCATAGTGGGCATGGCCTAGTGGGCCTCCTGCACCACGATAGTGGTGGTGGCACATTTTTGCCCTCCCCAGGCTCCAGAGGCTTTCCTTGAGCCTCTGGACGGGCAAAAATGGCCTCCTCAGGCTCCGAAGGCCGTTTCTGGCCTTCCCAAACTTCCAGTAGGCCCATTTTTCACCCTCCCCGAGCTTCCGCATGTGCCTTGCACTTAACCTGCATCCAAAACGGGCCACGTGGGGACTCCTGGAAGGGGCGGGGTGGGCAGGGCCAGCCAGGAGTGGGATTTTGGGGCTCTCCGAACTGCACAGAATCTTAGCTAGAGTTTCTCCCGAACCCCTGCGAACCCCCAGCAGCCCACCCCTGGAATTGTCCAGCAGCATCTGGAGGGCTGCAGGTGGCCCTCTTCCTGCTATCAATGAACACCAGAGGACCCTTGAATGGAGGAAAACTCTTCATCTGAAGAGTGAGTTACAATTGGGAGTCGTGGGCCCTCTAGTAGTTACCAGAGAATTAAAACCAAAGGGGGTGAGTCAGATGATTGGATTCTTTTGAAAAGCAGAGTTTGGCTGGTAACGGAGCCTTGTTTCAACAGGCCAAGACCGATGAATGCCTTGCTTTCCATTCCAGGATTGGGGAACAAAACAATAATAACTCTACGTGAAAAACAACAACATTCTTTTCCAGTAATTGCATCAATGGGAAAACAACATGTTACAGAAACATGGTAGCAGTGCATATTTTTTCTGAGTCTGGATTTTACTTATTATTTCTCTCTCTGTGTGTGTGTATGTGTGGAAGGCAGGGAAAACTGCGAACATACACATGTGTGACCTTAATTTCATTGTGCTGGCTCTCTTCCCTTTTCAAAGGACAAAGTCTCTTTTTGTGAATTTCTATCAATAAAAGCCAGAGTATTTTCTTCTGTACAGTTTGTACTACAAAGAGGAGTGGCACGAAAGGAGGCTGGAAGACAAGAAGAGAAAAACAGGTTTGGTGGAGTTGGAGAAGTCGGGAGGCTAATGATAGATTTTGAAGAAGCAAGAAAGGAAAACTTTGGAATTGCATTCTTCCTCTTTCCCGTTAATTCCATCAAGAAGGTCCCCTCTTTTCCAGGGACAGAGCATTGAAAGGACATTTGGACTTCTGCTTTTACTTCCTTTGTGTCTCCACCTTCCAGAGAAACACAATGGCCAAACGGATTGTCGAGTCTATTCAGTATGGAGGAATAACTTTTCCCTGCATTGTGCATAGCGAGGAGAGTGTATGTTACGCTCATCGGAGTTTTGAAGTGCGGGATAGTGATGTCTTCAACGTTACGTACCCCAAATCTGGTGAGCCACAGAATTGCCTATCCCCTGGAATTTTGGGGTGAAGAAAATATATTAATTTATACTTTCATGGTTCGCTTTGACTCACTTTTCTCTAGAGTATATGTCAAGGCACCATTTCTTCTTTAGCAGTTGTGTGGAGAGACAAAATTATAATAGCTAGAACTTTTCCAGAAAAATTACCAAAACTAGCAGTGTTTGAAGGGCGTGAAATCAAAATCTTATAAGCACAAATGCCTTGTTGGAAAATTTAAAAAAGTGATTTTGGATGTATGTCGGTACTATTTGCAGTTCTGTCTGTTGGTGAAAGGGTTGTCTTAAAACTACAAGATAGAAAGAGAAATAGGCACTTAAACACTGTGCAGTATATTGCGTCCTCTCTCTGTTTGTCTGTCCATCCTTCCAATTTTTTTGGTTCTTCGAAACTAGTGA
The DNA here is from genome assembly GCA_012654045.1 of Ptyas mucosa. Taxonomy (NCBI): domain Eukaryota; kingdom Metazoa; phylum Chordata; class Lepidosauria; order Squamata; family Colubridae; genus Ptyas; species Ptyas mucosa. Next base: position 471,246 of record WNWU01013574.1, read on the forward strand.
CCAAGTTAATGGAAGTGCATGCATGTGGGGAAACCCAAAATACTGAAATAATACCTGGGATTTTGTTTGCTTAGTGCTATTTCTTGTAAGTATGATTCCACTGGATCATTTCAGATCCTAATGTTCTGACTCAGGCTTCCCTAAAAAGCATGAAGCAGAGTCTTGGTCCCAGCAAAACCCCTTTCATTCCTTTCATTCACAGTCAGCAAGGCCAGGCAAACAGTCTTTCAGAGGAATATTTATCAACACGAACCTTATCTCGCTTGGAAAGCTGCCAGGTAACTAGTTTCCAAATGCAGTGCAAGGCAAAACTTGGTACAGTCTCTTAGAGTCACAAACAGAACTTTCCACTCTTGCAACGACCGAATGAATGGTTTCCTGCAAAAGTCCACTCCCCATTTGCTCCTCTTTTGTTTCCTATAGGAAGGGCCAGTTACTTCCAAGATGTGGCTTTACTTCCAAGTCGACCCTGCTTTCTTAGTTGTTCTTGTCTTCTAGCAGCTCTGTGCATGCGCACACTGGGAACAGGTTCCAACTGTTCCTCTGCCTCACTGCTGTCTAGCTCCCTCTCTGCCTCTGAAGTAGAGTCCTCGTCCGAGCTTTCCCCAGCCCCCAGGACTGGCCCATGTTCCTCCCCAACCTCCTCACTGTCCGACTCTGCTGCTAGCTCCGCTGGCCGCCGATGGGCCACAACACCTAAACCTGGGATTTCTTCCACAGCTCCTACAAAAAGCTTTGGTAGATTCCTTCAACGATGCCCTGCAGATTCAGGGTAAGGTTGAAATATAAAATCTTCTTGTCTTGTTTTCAGGAACAACTTGGATGCAAGAAATTCTTACTTTGATCTATAGCAATGGAGATCCCACGTTCTCACAGTCAACCCCTTGTTGGGAACGGGTGCCCTGGGTTGAACACAAGACAGCAGTCCAGTATTTGGAGAACCGACCCTCCCCTCGCCTCATTACTTCTCATTTGCCTGCAACAATCTTTCCAGAAAAATTCTTCTCTTCTCAAGCTAAGGTGATTCCATTTGTACATATACCTAGCGGGTGTGCATATATAAAGAAAATATTGATTCATTATACAAGCCATGGATTGTTTAACAATGAATTCAGTTGTAGGATCCAATCTGGGTTAGTCACCAGGACCACACAAACAGTCAGCCGGGGGTTAAATAAAACTTGCAGACAATAAATTCCTTCGTTAACAGGATTGGCAGCAACCCAGTAGCTGCTTGCCAAGAACTTTACTCACAGAGGGACAGATAAACCAAAACTTCCTCCGACCGATAAACCAAAACAATACACAAAGTCCAAAGAGTTGTCAAGTCCAGTCCATATTCAATCCAAGGCAGGCAGGTAATGTAGTTTCAGAGATACAATGCGACTCGCTAGTTGTCTAGCTTTGTCCATCACAGAGCCTGAATGGCCAACACACCCCCTTTTATCCCCTGTGGGGTATGGTCCAGTGACTCAGCTTAATCTCTGGCACGCCTCCTTTTCTGTTGCGTGCGCTTGTCTCTCCGACGCTGGTGTGGATCCAGCCAAGACTTATCTCTGTCACTGTCTGACTGCGACTGCTCGGGGATACCTGGCTCCTGGCCAATCTCTTCTCCTTCAGGAGACACCTGAGGCATTGCCAGAGAGGAGGGTCCTGGAGAGGGAGGCCTGGCCAACTCCTCTCCTTCACTTTCGAAGCCTTCTCCCTCCGATAAGACGGGCTCGGGGGTCGGATGCACAACACCAAAATGTCTACACAGAGAGAAGTTCCCTGAGGATGGGCTCCAGCAGGAGTCCAAAATTTCAAAAGACTAAACTGTGGTTCCGGTGACTGACCCAGATTGCATCCTAGAACATTATCCTGGGATACGTATATTTGCCTTCATTTGTGAATTCAATTGTCTCTTCGGTAAGGCACAATTATAATTATTGTTTACAACCATGATGGCCAATGCACTACGCCAAAATCAAAGAAAACTCATTATGAATTAATGTGATGGATGAGTCTTAATTACCTTGTGTATTAGAAAGCATGCTTCCATTGGTCACTGCTAAGAAATCAGTCAGCAGTCAGAGATGGGGCATTCTGATAACTGGTAAGAGAGGTTGAGATTTTCTCCTGGCCTCACCAAATTGCACTTTGGGAACTCTGGGAAGAATCATTGAGTTTAAGCCATTCCAACACTTGGAAACTATCTCTTCCAGGTTATTTACACTGTCCGTGACCCCAAGGATGTCTGTGTATCGCTCTACCATTATACCAAGATGGCTTCATTTCTGGAGTACAGGGAGGATTTTGGAGAATTCATTGAGCTGTTTTCAGCAGGAAAAAGTATGTGGGTAGAGGAGGAAATTTATTCATGATTTATTCACCAAGAAGTTCCTCCTTGACTGCAATCTTCCCCCTTCTATTGATGATCCATCTTTCCCCTTCACACGTGGTGGTGCAGTGGTTAGAATGCAGTACTTCAGGCTCACTTCAAGAGTTCGATTCTGAGCAGCTCAAGGTTGACTCAGCCTTCTATCCTTCCGAGGTCGGTAAAATGAGGACCCAGATTGTTGGGGTGGGGGGCAATAGGATGACTCTGTAAACTGCTTAGAGAGAGCTGTAAAGCACTGTGAAGCGGTATATAAATCTAAATGCTGTTGCTAGTACTATCTGAGCAAGTCTATTTTGGATGGACAACCAAGGTCTCAGGCTAATCTTGAACCTCCGAAGTTACCACCAAACACAATAGCCCAGAATTGATGGTGCTATTTCCCTGCATCTTGAGGTAGGAAATACATGAGAAATAATCTATAGTATGAGTCTTAGATATTCTAATAATCTGAGTCCTAAAATAAATTAACTTGGTTTAAAAATGCTAAAAAAGGAAAGAAAATCAACCCCAGATCCAGAGAGAAACATGCCACTTCAGCTATGGGCTTCAGCGCTCTACTCGTTTTGTACTTACTCATCTTACTCTGAAATCCTCCTTAGATTCATCCTTAGCCATCAACATTTTAGTCATCCATCCATCTTAGCCCCTTCATTATAACCCCTTTGCTGTCTTCATTCTTTATATAATGAAACGTGAGTTGCTTATGCTATTTTTTGTCATACAATTGACCCGCTTTTAACTGCCTCACAACTCACAGCGTTGACCTCTGGCATGTATAAAATGCAACTGGTAAATCTGATTGCTTCTTTCTCAGTTCGGTTGGGTCATGTTCGGTTGGGTCATGTTTTGTCTGACCTGGAACCAATTAAATTATGTCCTCTGATGAAGCAAAATGCCAGTCCTTTGCAGAATCCCCTTGTGTGTCAAATGTCTGTGGAAGTCAAGTCTGCACTAACAATCTGCTTTGTCTCTTAGATGATAACAAATGGATTCTGTGAGGTGAACTTTTAGCACCTTGTTGTCTCCTTAGCATTCTTCCCTTAGGCTGAGATGGTGTTTTTTGGTGACAAAGTTAATAGATCGCTTGTCAGACACATGTGGGCAACATGGTCCTTCCCCCAAATGTTTTGGAGTTTGGTTCCTTGTTGTCTAGCCAGTATGGCCTGTGGCAAGGGATTGTAGGAATAATAATCCAAAACATCTGGAGGTGCAGTACCCACCTCCTTTTGCTATGAACATTTGCTTAGAAACCAGTTTTGCTAGGGATCAGTGGAATTCACTGCATATAGGTTTCCAATTTCAGGATTATTTTGCTTACTATATTAAAATCTATGCAGTTACAAAAATGTTTTCCTTTTTATTTGCTTACCCCAGTTCTCTTTGGCACCTGGTTTGATCATGTCAAAAGTTGGTTGGCCTACAAGAATGAGAAAAAGTTTCTTCTTCTGGTCTATGATGAATTGCTAAAGGTAGATGTGTGTCTTCCTATCATCTATCTATATATCTACGGTATCTATCTGTCTGTCTGTCTGTCTGTCTGTCTGTCTGTCTGTCTGTCTGTCTGCCATCATCTTCCTCTTCCTACCTCTCCTGTGTGTTTGTCTCTCTATTGTCTGCCTGCCTGCCTGCCTGCCTGCCTGCCTGCCTGCCTGCCTGCCTGCCTATCTATCTATCTATCTATCTATCTATCTATCTATCTATCTATCTA
>WNWU01013574.1:475343-489591 GCA_012654045.1 Ptyas mucosa
CTATCTATCTATCTATCTATCTATCTATCTATCTATCTATCTATCTATCATCTCTCTCTCTGCCCCTCTTCCTGTCTCTTGTCTGTCTGTCCGTCTGACCATCCATCCATCCATATCATTTTCATTCTTTGTTGCCCCACTCCAATTCAGGAGTCATTTTGTCCTAGAGGTCCTGACTTAGAGATCTAGCTTTTCTTCACGATCTTCTACCTTTAGGATCTACGTGGCAGTGTTCTTCGCATCTGTGAATTCCTAGGCAAGAATCTGGATCCTGCTGTGGTTGACTCAGTGGTGGAAAATGCTTCCTTTGGAGTAATGAAGAACAACAAGATGGTGAATTACACCTTGGTTCCTGAACATCTGATGGATCAAAAGATCAGCACTTTCCTAAGGAAAGGTAAAAATCAAAAAGCTTTGAGAAAATCTACAGTTCAAGGAATCTCCAAAAGTTGGTGCAGAGTGCCTCACCTTTTTCCTTCCCTTCCCTTGCAGGGATTTCTGGAGACTGGAAAACTCACTTCACTAAAGAGCAGACTGCTGCTTTCTACCAGCTCTACCAGGAAAATATGAATGGTTTAGAGACCAACTTTCCTTGGGATGAATTCCAGGTTGAAAAACATCAGGAATCTTGAGATTTTGGAGTGCAGAGGGGACTGCTGCAATCCAAAAATGCCAAACTTTGTGAATTAAAATAATATATTTCATTCAAAATAGACAGTCCTCAAATTATGACAGCAATTGCTGTCACTAAAAAATACAATCAAAAAGCATGACCTCGCACAACCACATCACTTAGCGACAGCAACCCAGACCTACCCTGTTTCCTCGAAAATAAGACCCAACCAGAAAATAAATCCTAGCATAATTTTTCAGGAGGCTCGTAATATAAGCCCTACCCTCAAAATAAGCCCCAGTTAAGATTGTCAGCCAGATGGATGCATTTAGTACAGAATTTCCCCCAAAATAAGCCCCAATGCATCTTTTGGAGCAAAAATTAACATAAGGCCGTGTCTTATTTTTGGGGAAACAAGGGTAGTTGTTGTTGTAACCCAAGATATGCAAGTTATTATGTGTGAAGCAGAACAAGTCCCAGGTAAAGAGTGAGCAGATGCCACTGGGGGTGGGGTGGGGAGAGGCCCTGAAAGATCTGATGAAGGCCATGTGAGTGTAATGTGCATACATCATGTGTTGGGGGCACAGGAAGGTCAAAGAAAGAGGGTGTGGGGTATGGGCATATGCATATTGCGAGGGTCGATTCAGGAGGCTATGGAAAGATGGAGTGTGTGTGAGCACAGGGAAGCTGGAGCAGGGGTGAAATGCTGCAGGTTCGGACCAGATCAGCCGATCCGGTAGCGATGGCGGTGGGTGATTCGGAGAACCGGTAGCAAAAATCCCTGTCCGCCCCCACGCCCAGCTGAGCTGTGCGATCATCAAAGGCTTTTTTTTTTTTACTTTTAAAAGCATGTTTTCTTTGGCGGAAAAAATGCTTTTAAAAGTAAAAAAAAATGCCTCTGACGATTGCGCAGCTCAGTTGGGATCGTCAAAGCCTTTTAAAAGCATTTTTTTCTACAACCTCTGCGGCCGAAAGCATTTTAAAAGCATCTTCTTTTAAAAGTAAAAAAAAAAAGTTGGCCACGCCCACCCAGTCACATTACCCCCCGCTCCCCCAACATGCCCACAGAACCGGTAGTAACAAATTATACATTTCACCACTGAGCTGGAGAATATTATGTGTAATTGTGGGGAAGTTGTGGAAAGAGAGTACGTGTAGATGAGCAGGCTGAGCTGGAAGGTGAAGTTAAACATGTCATCAGCCTGGAGTCATTGCGCAACCACAAGAGACCCAAGTCCATCCCACCTCCATGAATTCTGTTGACCCTTATCTAGCGCCAATTTATCTTTGACCATTAGTTGACCAGATTCTTTTGTTATTGGTAGCAACAATAAACTTTTTAATGTTTTGAACTCAGCGAGTGCTCTTGGTTACTTGCGCCCGACAGGATGGACGAAAGGGGAGGGAGGATGCGATGTGTGAGTGAGTGAAGAAAATGGGGGAAGACCTCCCCGAGTGACATGCAATCTTTCTCACAAGATTCCCCATGGACTTTGCTTGGTGGGAAGCCATCAGGGAAGATCCAACAAATGTTGATCATGTGACTGTGGGGCGCTGCAACTGGTAGTATGTGTGAGCTGGTTGCAGGTTCATAACTTCACATCACTGGGGCTGGAGGTTAATACCAATCATAATTACGTCCGTTCATTCAGTGCTGTTGCAACTCTAAACGGTCGCTGTATGAATGATCATAATTTGAGGGCTACCTGCAGGCCCTACTCCTATTAACTGCAGTATAGGAATCCCAAGTCTTTGCAATGTTTTGAATTTCCGGGCAAGTTCATGCTTTGTACCTTTAAGCCTCAAACATACTGTGAAAACAGTAGAAAAGAGAAAAGGTAGATTTCCCCCTCCTCTGAATTAAGCAATCCGAAGTGGAAGCATTCCATATTTGAGTAGTGCTTCACAAGCAGCAAGAAAATGAAACACACACAATAATTTGTTTAGGAAAAGAGTTACCGTATGTTTAGATTCTTCCTTATATGCTATTTTCTTCATGCAGGGATTTTTTTGAAATCATGGAATAAATACAAAACCAAAAGTTACGTTTTGTTGCTCCGTGCCTCCTCCTCCCCCCCCCCCAAGAAAATGTTTATTATATTTTTATCAATGTTACCTCACCCTATTGTGGGTATTACAAAAAGCAATGGCAAATGAAATAGTAAGTGCTATCATAGCCGACCACCAGATGGTGATGCTGATTTAAACATCAGGTGGGAACAATGAGAGTCTATTTGCACAAACAGAGATTACATTTGGATTGTCTTTCGCTAGCATTGAACCATCAGGAATAAAAGTGAGGCTGTAAGGCCCAGTTATTTGGGGTCCCAAGCAGGGGTGGGTTCTACTTACCTTTACTACCAGTTTGCAGTGGGAGCTTTTGCGCATCCACAGATCGTACCTTATGCCATCCAAGCGGGTGGGCAGAGCCTCCCGCTGCTTTTACTACCAGTTCGCCAGAACCGGGAGCAACCCACCATTGATCCCAAGAGCAACAGGTAATTCAATAACATTTGAATTGGGACTTCCCAAATTAGTGTCCTTATTAATTTTTTTTTAATCAGAAGTAGATTGCTGGCAGTACCTGGTTATACATGGCATTTTTTCCTTCTACAAATATGTTATCTCCTGTGACTGACAATGCTTTTATTGTCAGTAATGAGGGACTTCCTAACTGAAATGACAACTTTTTTTTTTAATTAACACCTGGAAAAGAGTCCGCTCAACACAAGACAGTTTTTCCTATTTACTCTCATAAACTCTGAGATAACAAAATTCCAGCTCTAACCCCAATTACATATAATTTCTCTAGCTTGTCTTAGCAGGAACCCAATACCTGCTAGACACTTAATCCTCATTAATACAGGTAGTCCTTAACTTATGACTATGACTGAGCCCATAATTATGATAATAAGTCATGCTGGTCATTAAGCAGGTCATCATGTGACCCACCTGGTTTTATGACATTCTTCTGTGGTGTTCATCAAGTGAACCTATTATCTGCAATGGGCACTTTTGGGTGAAATCCTGAAGTAAATGCCAATTTCTAGCAAAAAAGTCAGAGATTGTGGTCATGTGACTGCAGGATACCATAAACAAGAAGTAATGAATAAAAGATTATCAAAGAGAGATCCAACCTACAGTAGAATTAAGGAAAATTTTCCTGACAGTGAGAACAATTAATCAGTGGAACTGTTGCATTCAGAAGTTGTGGGTGCTCCATAATTAGAGGTTTTTAAGAACAGATTGGACCTGAGTGGTGCAGATGAGTGAGGAGCCTTCTTGGAACTGCTGAAAGGACTGTGTTGTAGACTGGAGATAGATGATGTCGTATCCTTTCCCCTCTGTTGAGAGCGGGCTGTTCAGTTTTGACATAGATGGCCTCTTTGACCCCTCTTTCAAACCAGCGGTCCTCTCTGTCCAAAATGGGGACTTTGCCGTTTTCAAAATAATGGCCTTTGTCTTTTAAATGCAGATAGACTGCTGAACCTTGTCTGATGGGTTTGTTCTTCTGTGTTGTACCATGAGTTCATGATGTGGTTGTTTTGTTTCTCCAATGTATAGATCTGCACATGGCTCACTGCATTGTACTGCATATGCCACATGCTCAGTTTGTATCTGGGTGTTTTATCCTTGGGGTGGGCAAGCTTCTGCCTTAGTGTATTCTTGGGTTTGAAGTATGCACATATGTTGTGTTGGCTGAAGATCCTACTGACCTTTTCTGACATTCCTGCAACGTATGGAATGACAATGTTGCTTCATTTATTGTTCTCTTCATTGTTATGGAGGAACTCCTGTAGGGTCTTTTCTGAGATTTGATGAAGGTCCACTTGGGATAGCTGCATGTTCCAAGGGCTTCCTTAATGTGTTTTAGTTCTTTTTCTTTCCCATCTTTGCTGGCAGGCAGGCCTTCAGCTCGGTGGGATGGGGGATGGGGGTAGGAGTCTGAAGACTCCCATTTTTGCTCCAGTGGGTGGTGGGAATCAAAATGTAAATATTGATCTCTTTGTGTGGGTTTTTTATAAACTTCAATGTTAAGACTTTTGTCTTCCTTAATGCATACTGCAAGTCCAGGAAGGCTAGACTATTTTCCTTAACATCTTCCCATGTGAATTTAATGTTTCTGTCCAGAGTTGATATGTTTGGTGAATGCTTCCAATTCCTGTGTTTTGATCTTGACCCAAGTATCTTGATCTTGACCCTGTTTTCGGATGAAGGTTGACTAATCTTCCAGAAGATGGCTAAGCAAGTCCTGTCATTTGGGTTCCAGACAATTGATAGTTCTGTATTCAGAAATAGCAGTAACCTGAGCGGTGTTGTGGCTCGTCAGCGGCCTGTGCTGCTAGTAGCTGATTCTGACAGCGAGGAGGCTGGTATAGTGCTGCGCCAGCAGCCTGTGCAGCTGGCACTTGAGTCAGACAATGAGGAGGCTGGAGAAGATGTGGTGCCAGAGGCGGGGATTCCGCCAGGGCCTTCAGAACCTCCAGGACCTCCCATAAGTGAAGAGGAAGAAGAGGAGGAGCCTCTTCTCGGGGCACACAGAGCTGCCAAAAGGCAGGAGTGGTTCCTCAGAAGGAGGTCTCCTCGAGAGTAAGGCTTGAGGCTAATTGGCCACTCCCTTAGCCTATTTAAGGAAGGACAACTGACACAATTTGCAGGGAACAACTTCGTTCACTCTCCTTCGCGTCCTTAGATCTTAGTTCTCTTATCAGGTTCCTGCAAATTGCTTCTGGGCTTTCTGCCAACCATAGTATGATTACGATTATTTATTCTTTGGATTCTTGTAGGCTGTTAAGAAAGTTAATTAACAGCCTTTATTTGAAAAAGACTGATTTAATTTAGTAAACTAATGTTTACAGACTTTGGGTTTGCTGCGTTCTTTGGGGTCCATAGCTGGGGCAGAACAAGTGGAAGGTTTTGACTTTGTCACTTGGACAACTTGAAGAGTGGCCTAGAACTTCCACCTCAGGCGGCTACTCACTTTTACCTAGGCCTGCCTTCTCCTGTGAAGAGTGTTGATGGTGCTTTCCTCCTGGGAACTGGTGCAGGGTGGATGGGAAAACAAAACCGGGGAATCTATCAATGGTAGCCCTTAAATTGTGCAGCAGCGAAGCTGTACGGATAGATCACTTGCAAGCCTCATTACTGAGGGCGATTTAGAGCTTGGCCATCAGGGTAATGCAAATTACGCTGGCATATTTTTCTGCACTTTGGAGGAATATACATTAATGAGGCTATGAAAAAGAGCTTTACAGCTTCCTTTGTCTCTATCAGGCTGCTGAGCCCCACATTTAGAATTATTGCATTATATCACCGTCTGGAAGTTGAAGCTTTCCGACAGAAATCACAAGCCCTTTTTTTATAAGAGAAGTAGCTCTGAAACCAAGACAGTCTGACAAAAAATAATTTTTGTTCTGAATAAAGAGAACAATCTTTTCCATGTTTTCATAGAAAACACCGAGTTCCTGGTATAAATAAGATTGCATCCTGAGATGTAACTGCAATCAGAATTTAGGAATATCTTGTTCATTCCATAATCCATAGGGCTCCATATCCTAACCCTAGTATCTTTTGGATAAATTTGGTTTCACTCTGATTTTTCTTTTTCAGAGAATTCTTTTTGGTTTTTCCATCTTTGTGATTTCTTTTCTCAGAAGTCAATGCACAATGATGCACATTTTTTGAGACAGTTTTGCAGTCTTCCCTTGTAAAAATATTTTCCAATATGCCTCTGTGTGTGTGTGTGTGTGTGTGTGTGTGTGTACACACGCACACACACACTTACTAATATGCACATTTTTGTGTGATGCTTTCAGACAGGAGAACTCTATTACAAAATGTACAAAAAGGTGTAAGTGACCGTGTTTGCACATTAATTTGAAAATGCAGATTAGGTAAATTAAATTAAAATGCAAACTCGATAAAGGTTTATGTTCTTAATGTTTTTAAGCAGCTCTAGGATCCAAAAGCTGTTGTGTCCTGAAGCAACTAATTATAAAGAAATGCCCTCCGGTCCCAGCCTCACCTCCCTGTTAATGCATACATTTTCTCTGGATTTTTATTGATGGTTCCCATTATGTTCATTTTTTTTTCTTCCTTTGCATCCTTCGCATTTAACAGGAACAATGCAATGATTTTGAATGGACTTTTCCTGCTGATTTCCAAATGTCAGACTATCCTAGGTTGAAGCCCAGTTCCACATCATCTCATCTGGCACATGGTTCATGGTAGTAATAAGGAATATATCCTTTCCCAGGCTCATAATGCAAGGGGGAAAAAATGAATGAGGGCCTATCTAATCCCTCATTGGCAACCAACCAACCAACCAACTTACCTACCTACCTCTGTGATGTTCATCAGCAGGACAAAAGGGCTATAGTAGTTTTTGGTTGTGTCCCAGTGGAAGGTTGCTCCTGGTTCTGTCCGGTTCTTTACTGGTAGTAAAAGCGGCAGGAGGCTCCGCCCACCCGCCCAGATGTCATAATTGATGATCTCCGCATGTGCAGAAGTTTCTGCATATGCACAGAAGCACGTGTGTGCACGCCTGTTGCGAACCGGTAGTAAAGGTAAGTAGAATCCACCCCTGTTGTGTCCCAAGCATGCCTTTGATATTGGGCTGTATCTAGCAAGATATAGTAGCAATTGCCAATCACCTTATCTTCCAGTGTATCTATCTCTCTTACTGTCAGGCTCCAAAAACCAAAGAAGCTTCTTTTATTGTTCCTTACCCATAGACTAAAATCTTGCTAAAGTATTCTAAAGATATAATCTGAGAACTTCTAGAGAAGAGCTGTCTTGATCATCTTCCACCCAACCAGACTATCTAATCTTCACTATCTCTTCCTTTTCAGTGCGGCCCCTCCCTCCTGGGAATCCAGACTTTATTCCGCCACGTCTGCTCAAAAGCTGCTTGGTTTTGGAGGAAGTTAAGCCAGCTTAACTCAGAGGCATCTCTCACTTGCAAACATGTCTCAGCAGCTTGTTTCTTCCACAAACAGTTGAGGGTGTTGCCTTAGTGTGATCTCTAACAGCTATCAGTTGGCCTTTGATGTCCTGGAATTAAAGCAGGGGTGAAATCCAGCAGATTCTGACAGGTTTTGGAGAACTGGTAGTGGAAGTTTTGAATAGTTCGGAGAACTGGCAAATGCCACCTCTGGCTGGCCCCAGAGTGGGGTGGGAATGGAGATTTTGCAATATCCTTCCCCTGCCATGCCCACCAAGCCACACCACACCCACAGAACCGATAGTAAAAAAAATTGAATTTCACCACTGAATTAAAGTAGTGTTTTCCTCTTTAACATGAAACCAGGGGCTCTTTCGCAACCATCCCATTAATGTGATGGGGAACACCTAGAGATAGGAAACAGTCTGGCACTTATTGATCATTTTAGCCAGATCTCCTCTGGTCCTTGCTGGGCAGTCTCCTGGGACCCATCCTGGTTCTCTCCTTGTATCCACCAGGTCTATGAACTCTATCCTGATTTGGAGAACTAGGTTAGCCTGAACAAAAGAATGCTTCATGGTGAAACAAGAGAGAAAGAGTGGATTTTCTGCCCATTTTTGTCACCTGTTCAGGATGCTTTTAAATATAATTTAGAGTGGGGGTGTCCAACTTTTTGCAACTTTAAGACCTGTGGACTTCAACTCCCAGAATTTTTGCTGCCTGGGGAATTTTGGGAGTTGAAGTCTACAAGTCTTAAAGCTAAGGTTGGACACTCCTAATTTAGAGCTTTTCTGAAATAGTCCCCAAAATATTTTCTGCTCTTGTCCATGCAAGGTGCATAGGTTGGATTTGTATGCACAGGCACAGTCCAACTTTGTACACGATCACCCAGTGATGTGACCTATGACACACATGTCAAAGATGACATTCTACAACATTTTGGGTGACATGCCAGCATTCACCAACAATAACTGTTTTGAGTTACCAAAGAAACTGAATAAATGAAAAAAGAAGACATATGCGACCCTGCCCCACCCAGAGCTTAAAATGGATTCTCACCATATGATCATGTGATCTGTCACCCTCAGTACTGCGATTGGAAAGGAGAGCAACTTAGGGACATGGCAGCTATAGTTTAGTTGTCTTCCAACTATTGCATGAGATGGCTGTTTACACAGGGAAGCTCATTTCCAAGGCGTAAGTGCAGAGGATATTTGTGACTAGTCTCAAAACTGCACTATCAGCAATCGTATGGAATCAGCGTTTGCATTTGTGTGAACAAGAAGTGCATTGAATTATACATGAATATGTAAAGAATTGTTTATCTTCTGCGCAGCTAACACGCCAGCAGAATCAAGTTACCGTAAGCGTTTTCTGAATTTTTGACATGCCAAGTCCAAAGGTTTCATCATGACCACTCTGCGCTTTCCGAACAGCCAGCTAGCGCAGGCAGAGTAGGAAAAATGCGAGTTAGCTTAACTGTACTGGAAAGGTTGGGACTTAAAACCTAATGGAGCATTTTATGTCTATTGAATTCATTTTAACAGAACTTGATGTTCATAATCGTTATTTATGGATAAGGATTTCTCCCAAATGTTTATGAGTTCATTTGCCTTTTTAACTGTTTAGCTCAGCAGGATTCAGAGCACAAAATGTTATTGAATCAACCCAATTCTATGTAGAAGGATGACCCATGAATGCTGCTTAACTGTAAAGTCTTTACAGTTAGCCCTTGACTTACGACCACAGTTGTGCCCAAAATTTCTGTTGCTAGACAAAGACAGTTGTGAAGTGACAGTTTTGCCCCATTTTATGACCTTTCGTGCCACAGCTGTTAAGTGAATCACTGCAGTTGTTCAGTTAGTAACATAGTTGTTAAGTGAATCTGGCTTCCCATTGACTTTTCTGGTGAGGAGATCACAAAAAGTGATCATATGATTCCAGGACACTGTGACCGTCATAAATATGAACCATCTGAATTTTGATCATGTAACCATGGGGATGATGCAATAGTCATGGGTCACTTTTTTCAGGGCCATTGTAACTTTGAACAGTTACTAAACAAATGGTTGTAAGCAGGGGTGAGTTCTACTTACCTTTACTACTGGTTCGCAGCAGGGCCGCGGCCTGTTCTGCACAAGCGCAGAAGCATTTTGATGACATCAGGGTCACTGGGCGGAGCCTCCCAGCGGTTTTACTACTGGTTCTATAGAACCGGTGCGAACCGGGGGCAACCCACCACTGGTTGTAAATTGAGGACTGCCTGTAAAACTGTGATAATGATCTGCATTCTACATTAGCAATACTAAAAAGGAAGTGAGTTAAATAAGAAAAAATTCTAAGCACTCAGATCTTCACCAGTCCCATTCAGGAGGGACATCAAGCTGTTTCTTGTTATGACTTCATTTCTTTGAATCAAGCAACCAGGACAAATTTTCTAACCTTTTATTATCAAGAAATGCCATCCAGCTCAAAGGGAATTCTTTATATGGAACATTTTTCTGTCAGTCTTACATTCTAAAACCACCGCATTTCTCAAGGGTTTCAATTTAGCTTTAGTTAAATTGTATTATTTAGAGCAGTTTCCTGAATGTCTGATATGAAGGTGATGGGAAAGGTCAGATCTATTTGAAATTTTAGTGATTCTTGACATCACAGTGTCTGAGAAGTTCTGTTTTATTGGCATTGTAGTAATTTGATGTGTTTAAGATATATTTTGACACAATACAGCTTTTTTAACAACTTGATACATTACAGTTCTTAACTACTTTGATAGTTTTGGTTTCAAAGGTCTCACAGGAAGAGTTATTGTCAGAACTGGTTCTTGACTAATTTAGACATCACCCTTGAAAAATGCCAAACTCGTGACCAAAGAAACCTGACTATTAGCAGATATCAATTGATGGTGAGGTTCCTTTTGAATGCAGCTGTGAAAAAAACTTGCCCCCAAATACTGGGTTTTGACAGACAACCAAGATGGATTCTTTAGCCCTCTGTCAAAACTCAGCTTCACCTCTGTTTGAGTCTTATTCTTTATCCTATGAAGGGAGAGAAGGGATCTCCTCCGATCTCCATCTGTGTTATGTGTTATGTGGTAAATATTGACAGCACTATTTGCAGGATAGAATTTGCTAGTGAAGAGTAGCATATGTTTTTCCCAGCTAGTCTCCTGATGGCTCAGAAGCTGGCGGAGGGTGCTATAACTTAATCAGCAGCTTCCCAAGCCCAAATATTTTCCATTAATTCATCCAAAACTAAGTTTCTAGTTCAGCTGAGTTCCTCTGTCTCGCAAAGAGGGCATAATGTCTCAACCCGTAGGTCTGTCAGAAGGATGAATGAAAGGTCATTGATATGCAGAACTAAACCTTTAAAATCAAAATCAGTTCCAGTTTAGGCTCAGCTTTTTATACCCAAGGGAGTGTTTGTGTGGGACTCTGAAATTCAATTTGAGTGTGAGGTGGTTTCTTTTTTACCCATTCAGACCTTTTCCTACCTGTTTCTTCACCCACTTTCCTATCACCTCTCCAGCTTAGACACCCCAGCATTTTCCACGCTTGCTTTGTTGCTGGAAACTCCGCAATTTATGCGCCCAGGCGTCCCTCCAGGGCAGAGCGAGACTGTTTTTGTCAAGGATTAGCCGGGCAGGGTCAGGCGACTCGTCGTCGTTGCCGATGATAAGGTAAGATTTGCCCACTTGGAGATGGAGGCATTGGCAGGCCAAATCTTGTTCTGGTACCCAGAGCGGCTGCTCTCCCCGACGAATAGGCACGTGACGCTGGCGGTAGACAGTCAGGATTGAAGCTGTAAATTGCCACCATGTTCCAGATTTCTCTATGGCTAACAGCTGGGCCCGGAGAACTGCCATCAGGATTGTGAAGGTCACCAAAAGAGAGAGAGAGAGAGAGAGAGAGAGAGAGAGAGAGAGAGAAAGAGAAAATCTATCAGGAAGTGAACTGTTATGTGATCCTGCCCTATTTCTGGAGTTATGACATCACTCCTTTCACAAGTTCTCTTTTCTTTCTCCCCCCCCCCCGCCCTTCCCCCCACCCACAAGTGCCATCTAAGACTCCAATTTGCAACTCCATGCTGTCATCACTAGGCGTGTCATCTCTGGGAAAAACAGTGTTTCCCAGAAAACAGGTGCTTTAACAGAGGATGTATCAGAGGGTCACAGCATCAGCATCAGCTGCACGAAGATGATCAGTATCATAAATTTCCTTTTTCTAACTATATTTCCCGGATTGATTTTGTGGGAGGGGCATGTTATACAGGTAGCCCTTGACTTACAACAGTTCATTCAGTGGCAGTTCAAAATTACAATGGCACTGAAAAAAGTGACTTATGACCATTTTTCACACTTACGACCATTGCAGCATTGTCATGTGCTCGAAATTCAGATGCTTGACAACGGACTCATATTTAAGACAGTTGTAGGGTCCCAGGATCACGTGATCATATTTTGTAACCTTCGCAGAGGCAAAATCAATGGGGAAACCAGATTCACTTTACAACCTTTGGGCTTGGCAAGCCAAAAATTAAGAAAATGAGTAACTTGATTCTGCTGGCGCCTCAGCCCCGAACAAGAGAAACAATTCTTTACAAATTCATGTATAATTCAATATACTTCTTGTTCACACAAATGCAAATGCTGATTCCATACGATTGCTGATAGTGCAATTTAACAACTGTAGTGACTCACTCAAAAGCTGTGGCGAGAAGGGTTGGGAAATGGGGCAAAACTTACTTGACAAACGTCTCACTTAGCAACAGAAATATTGGGCTCAATTGTGGTCATAGGTCAAGGACTACCTGTAAAGCATCACCACTTCTTGGCTGATTGTTCCAATTGCTTTTTTGATCAGTTTTGCAAGGAGTGAAATAATGGGCAGGGAAATGAGATACGGTGCATCAGTTTGATGTACAGGTAGTCCTTGTTTAATGTCCACCATTAGGATCCCAGGACAGTGCAACTGTCAGAAATACATGCCAGTTGCCACTGCCCAAATTTTGATCACCTGACCATGGGGATGCTACAACAGTTGTAAGTTGGCTACCAGTTGCTCTCCGGGTGAGATTCAAGATGCTGGTAATCACCTATAAAGCCCTACATGGGTTAGACTCAGGATATTTGGCGGACCATCTGAAGCCAGCAACTGCTCCCCATTGCCCAGTGTGTTCCCACAGGGAGGGCCTCCGTGAGGTGCCGTCGGCCAGACAATGTCGGCTGGTGACCCCTAGGGAGCGGGCCTTCTCTGTGGGCGCACCTACTCTGTGGAATCAGCTCCCCCTGGGCCTCCGGGTGGCCCCTGACCTTCGCTCTTTCTGCCGTGACCTTAAAACATGGCTATTCCGCCTGGCTGGTTTGGACTGAAGAGGTTTTAGAGGGGATTTTAATGGTTTTTATAGTTTTATTGGGTATTTTTAAAAAATTGAACTTCGTGTGTTTTATTGTTGTGAGCCGCCCTGAGTCCTTTCGGAGATAGGGCGGCATATAAGTCTAAATAATAAATAAATAAATAAATAAATAAATAAAGTGTAAAAACTGGTCATGTCACTTTTTCCAGTGCCGTTGTAACTACAAATGGTCATTAAATGAATGGTTGCAAGTCAAGGACTACCCGTACCTGTCTTGAATTCCTGCAAGAAAAGGTGGAATCTCAAATAATTAACAAACGTTACCGTAATCCTTCTTGCAATAGTTCTTCAAGTTCATGTGGACACTTTGTTTTTGTGGTGGTGTGCAATGGCTCTGACATTCAGTACCTGGTGAGCAAACAACAAACAAACAGATGGGAGGGATGAATCATTGGGCAACATCTGACCGCAGTTAAGACCTATTATTTGTCTCATATATTATTTTCATTAGAGCAAGATTAGGCAACCTGTTGGTCTCCTGGTATCTCAGATGCTATCTGCAGCTTATGGGAGTTGCCCCAAAAATGTTGAAAGCACTGGCCTACCTGACTTAGCTGCCAACTGGATTATCTTGGAGCAAGACACTGTTTCCCTTGTACAATTCCTCCTACAAATTCTCAAGTTGACTGTCAGCCTCACTAGGTGGACCAGAGCTGGAAATCAATTCGAATGGATGGCTAAAATAGAACTGGCTATAAACCAGGGGGCCCCAAACCCCGAGCCGCAGCCCACTACAAAACCGGGCTGTGGAAGCGGCAGGCGAGCGTCTGCACGCAGCTCCATTTGTGTGAGCAGTGGGCACATAGCTGGAAAAGTTGGAGACCGCTGCTATAAGAATCTTGCAAGTTTGTGCTGTATCTCTTCCTTCTTCCTATACTCCCTATGAATTAGGGAGGTGTTTGTTTGGGCTGCTTCTGAATGTTATATGGACACTCTGGACTTAAAGAATGCTTTAGCCCAATGATTCTCAACTTGTAGTCTGCAGACCCCTGGAGGGCTGTGATGTCATCACAGGGGGTTTGCGAAAGCTTGTTATGATTTAAATCAGAGGTGAAATCCAGCAGGTTCTGGAGAACCGGTAGTGGAAATTTTGAGTAGTTCGGAGAACTGGTAGCGGGAATTTTGAGTAGTTCGGAGAACCGGTATCGGAAATTTTGAGTAGTTCGGAGAACTGGTAGCGGAAATTTTGAGTAGTTCGGAGAATCGGTAGCGGAAATTTTGAGTAGTTCAGAGAACCGGTAGTGGAAATTTTGAGTAGTTCGGAGAACCGGTAGCGG
>WNWU01013574.1:490547-502709 GCA_012654045.1 Ptyas mucosa
TGCTTTCCATTCCTGCGGTGGGATAACTGTAGTTGTCACCTCCTCCTGGATTCCTAGGGAAAGTAAGATGTAGAATAATAGATTTGGTATGATACCGCCAGAAGCTCAGCGCTGGGCTGCCTGACTACCTCATTCAGCCTGCCTTGTTAGAAAGATCAAGCCTTTACCGGAAAACATGAACTCACTTCCTGTTTTAGAAATCGGGAAACAATATTTTATTCTATGGAAGGATATGCTGGAAGGAGGAGTGGGAAGAATTTGCTGTTAATCATGATTGCATGCTACCTGGAAAAAAATTAAGAGATTTTATGGCTTTCATGCATGGGCATATGGAGCAAAATGTATTTATTTATTTACAACCCACCTTTGTTATTTTTATAAATAATTCAAATTAGTGAACATATCCAACCTTCCTTCTCCTATTTTCCCTACAATAGCAACCCTGTGAGGTTGTGCTGAGAGTGAGTGATTGGCTCAAAGTCACCCAAAAGGTTTTCATGGTTAAGGCAAGATTTGAACTTTCGGTCTCTCACTTTCTAGCCTTGTGCCTTAACCACTAGATTGTAGGAAGTTAGCACCCACCCCTTTTCTAGAGGAATGCGATATTTTGGAAAATATTAAAAAAGCAGAATATTATGTTTCCCTGGATGAGAAATGGAGAAGCATGTTTTAAAGACGAAGCAGCTCCCATCTTCCTGCCCCCACCCTTTGTCAATGGGCCAGAGGCAGAAACTCAATTCCTTCCCATCTTTGTCAATGGACCATCATCTGCAACACAATAGGACCCATCTAGCAACAGAAACTAACACAATAGGACCCATTTAGCAACAGAAACTCACCACATGGCACCTGAGAAGATTACATCAGCCAGCAAGGCTAGCTAAGACCCCCACCCCCTGGGAGTTTGACAACCAATCAGGATACTCTTTCTGGGCCCCAGGAAGTTCAAAGCCAGAGAGAGCATAAAACCCGGGGACTCGCTATATCTCGCCCTTTTTTTCTGTTCAGGAACTCAAACCATGTGATCCTGTCCACCATTAAACCATCTTTCCAAGCAGTCTCCATGTTTCCAGTGTCTTTTTCCCCACCTCGAGCCGAACCCAGAAGGATATTTCTTCTTACAAGATCAAACAGGCAATATAGGTACTCCTTGACTTGCACCCACATTTGGGATCAGAATTTCTGTTGCTAAGCAAGGTGATTGTTACATGTCATGCCTGACTTTACAATCTTTTTTTTTTGCCATAGTTGTAAAGTGAATCATGTGGTCATTAAGTGAGCCCAGCTTCCTCCATCAACTTTTCCTGTTGGAAGCCAGGTGGGGAGATTGCACATGATTCTTGAACACTGCAATCGTCATAAATATATGCACGGCTGAATTCTGATCACATGATTATGGGAACGATGCGACAGTTTTAAGAGCGAAGACCTGTTGTAAGTCACTTTTTTTTGGCACTGTTGTAACTTTGAACAGTCACTAAATGAATGGTAGTTAAGTCAAGGGCTACCTGTAGGGATATTACTTTGTTGAAGTGAATAGAATTGAAAGAATGGCAGTTTCTCTACTGAATTTTTTTCTTAAGAAAATTGTAATTTTGCACCAAAGACCAAATATATATATACAAGGACAGCATGAGATAAACTCAAGACATATGGAATGATGAATGGTTATTATCCACCATCTAACCTCCATCTTCAGAGACGGCCTATGTTTGATTTGCAGCTTTCTAATTTTATATTTTAAATATACCGTATTTTTCAGAATATAAGACGCACTGGAGTATAAAACGCACCTTAGTTTTTGGGGAGGAAAATAAGAAAAAAGCTGATTGGCAGATTAGCTGTTCCCAGAGGTGAATTATAGCAACAGGTTCCTTAGTTGTGAGCTCTGTACCTTGCTTTTTTTTGCTTTTTTGCTTCTTTTTCTGCCTCTGAAACTTCTGAAACTTTTTTTCCTGCCTCTGAAAGCCTCCAAAAGAAAAAAAGCCTCTGAAGCTTTGTTTGGGGGCTTCTTTTCTGAAGCTCTGTTTGCAGGCTTCTTCTGATGCTTTTTTCAGCTTCTGAAACCTCTGTTTGAGAAGCTGGGCAGGGCTACATTCGGAGTATATGACGGACCCAGATTTTCACCCTCTTTTTTGGGGGGAAAAGGTACGTCTTATAGTCAAAAAAATACAGTATATATAACTCTCTGCCATTCCTCCCAGACCCTTAGTGTTTTTACAGACATTATTTTCCCCCCTTATTTGATCCTGGCAACAACCCTGAGGTTGTAAGATGGTTAGTAGCCCTGTCGGGTTTTATGCTAGAGAGGAGAGAAGTTCCCAAGGATGTTTCTTTCCAGACTGGTAGTCTAACCACCAGGGGCCTCCATGGGATCTGGGGCTTTTGCTGTGTGATTGACATTCTAGTTCCTTTTTGTATGCGCTGCATGGCCCTACTAACCACTCTAAAATGTCAAACAAGAATTTTATGGCATTACCTGAAGACTTTGGGTAGCAAAATTTAAGAAATGGGAAACTAGAATCTGTAGATCCTGGCCTCTTGCTTCTTCTTCCCTATTGACCGAAGGGGCAGAGGAGAGTTTCCCCAACTTGGTGTCTGGGATGGGATTCTACCGGTTTGTGGGATTCTACCGGATTCGCCTGAAATGGTCCACTCCGACGATCAGCTGGGCCCGCCCGCCTGCCCCTGCACTTTACTTACCTTTATCTTCACATCTGATTAACGCAGCAGAGCGGATTACCGAGCCTCAGCTGTTTTAATTCCCTAGCACTAACGCGGAAGGTGATTTTTCATTGAACTGTACACGCGCGCACAGTGCAGGTCTGGCATGGGAACCCACAATCACCGAACTGGTTATTAAACCGGAAGGATCCCACCACAGCTTTCGGTGCCCTATAGATGTTTTGGGATTGCTAATCCTATGCTTACCCAGGCATAGGGGTGTGTCACTAGGAAGGTGCCAGGTTGGGGAAGGCTGCACCAAGATCCGTGGTGAGTTGGTTCTGGTTCAGTCCGGTTTTTGCGAACCAGTAGTGATGGCGGCGGGAGGCTCCGCCCACCCATCTGGACATCATCATAGATCATCTGCGCATGTGCAGAAGCATGCACGTGCACGCCCGTTGCGAACCGGTAGTAAAGGTAAGTAGAACCCACCCCTGACCAAGATGTCCCATTCTCAAACTGCCCCCAAGAAATGAATTGCTGTCCTGATGCAGAATGGGATGTTCCACAAGGCTGACATGGAAGGAGATTTAAGGAAGCTTACGAATACAGGGTATGTGAGCGCTGCGGCTTTGCTGGAAACCCTGGGCACATCGATTGCAGGTCAGGCCTGTGACTCCGTTCTTGCACTGGCACTGCCCAGTGGTCTGGTTGCAAATGGCCCCAGTAGCCCCAATAGGATGACACTGGCATGCTGGAAAGAAAAAAGAGGAGGAGTTATGGAAGTGTTGGAAGAAATATTCTTCTGGGCTCAGTTCCAAGTGGGGAAAAAGACACTGGAAGTTGCTTGGAAATGTAGGATATGGTAAAATTCAAAAATAAAATAGTATGTAGGTATATAGGTTAGAAATGCATATAAGTAAAGATTCAATTTTGCTTAGCTAGAGGGTTGGATTGGATGACCTGCAGGATCCCTTCCAGCCCTGCTAGTCTGACAAATTTGTTAGATTAAATTATTCTGCTGTAAGACATGCTGACCAATATGTAACAATGTTGTGTTAGAATAAATCTTCTTTTGTTTTAGAACCCTTAGAAAGAGGCCTTGAAATTCCTTAATGCTAGGGCAGTAGAGATAAGAAAGAGCCATGCTTGCAAATTATTTTATGGGCATAATTATGGGGAGGTGTTGATGAACATGAAATTAGGGAAAAGAGATGATGTTGTCTCTGAAGGCGTTACGGATTAGCTGTGATTAGTCACTGGATGCGATGTAGGAGGGGCATGGGGGGGGGCGTAGGGATAGGGACTATAAAATGTAATGCTTTTGAAATTTCAGGTGTGATTTCCTGGCTCAAACTCCTTATTGCTGGGATACCACCCTATTTTGCAAAATTGTTTTTATTATTTTCTTTTAATAAAGTCTCTTTGTTTTCATCGGCCCATGCTTTGAATTCATTTCCAACAGAAAGAAGGTTTATTGATGAACAGGATCACATGCCTTGGAGAGCTTGGGCAAAAAAGGGAAGAGATGCTGAGAGTCGCTGAGTTTTATATCCTCTCTGGCTTTGAACTTCCTGGAGCACAGGAAGAGTATCCTGATTGGTTACTATCAGAGGTCATGGCTAGCTTTGTAGGTTGTCTGTGTATTAAGTTTGGTTGAATCTTGTTGGGTGATGCAATGAAGGGCAATTAAATGCTCTGACTGAGGGAGGTAGATCTTTGTTGTGTAGAATGGACTGGCTCAGGGCTTAATGGCCCATTAGCAAAGGTGTGGGGGGGGGAGGCTGATTTTAGCAAACAAAGTGCCTATAGAACTGTGGGAAGCACCCCCAGTGGTGAAATCCTCCACGGATTGCCATTGGTTCGCTGCCCGCACATGCGCATACCAAATGCACGTGTGTGTGCACCAAAAGCACACTGTGCGTGCATGCATGCACAGTGCATGCCAAATGCACATTGCACACACATGTGTGCATGCGCAGTGCGAGCCAAACGGGCGCTTCACATGGAAAAAGGAAGCTTAACAAGCTAAGTAGAGGGGAGGGGGAACATCTGTGCCGCGCAATTTAGATTCGCCAGAAAGCAGGATTTCCAGTTTTCTAGCAAATATATTGTAGGACGTTAGCACCCACCCCTCTCCTGGAAGAATGAAATATTTTAGGAAATATTAAAAAGGCAGAATATTATGTTTCCCTGTATGAGAAATGGACAAGCATGTTTTTAAAGACAGAGCGGCTCCCACCTTCCTACCCCCACCCTTTTGTTAATGGGCCAGAGGCAGAAACTCAATCTTTGTCAATGAATCTTATCTGCAACACAATGGGACCCATCTAGGACAGAAACTCACCACATGGACCTGGGAAGATTACATCAGCCAGTAAGGCTAGCTAAGACCCATGGGAGTCTGACAACCAATCAGGATACTCTTTCGGGGGCCCAGGAAATGCAAAGCCAGAGAGAGCATAAAAACCCGAAGGTTTACTGTATCTGCCCTTTTCTGTTCAGGAACTCAAGCCATGTGATCCTGTCCACCATTAAACCATCTTTCCAAGCAGTCTCCATGTTTCCAGTGTCTTTTTCCCCACTTGGAGCAGAACCCAGAAGGATGTTTCTTCCTACAATATATCGCACGGCACAGCTGATCATCAGAAATACTGGTTCGGCGAAACCGGTAGCTTTTTTTCCCTACCAGTTCACCAGAACCGGTGCGAACCAGTAGCATTTCACCCCTGAGTACACCCCAAAAGAACAAGGCCAGAAACCTCACAACACCAGAAGCCTCAGAAAATAATGCCAAAAAACTCAAGCCAGCCCTTCCCCCTTTAAGAAAAAGGAGAAGCACCAGCTGAAAGGAAAACTCAGAGCAGCCCTGTTAACAGAGCTGACAACACAAACACTTAAGAAGAGCAGGAATCAGCAGGAAGGGGAATCAAGCTAAAAATAAACTCTCCAAGGTAAGCTGAAACTCCCTTTTTCCAGCCCCTGAAAGGACAGGAAAAACAAAAGACCTGGGATCAAGATTAACCTCAGGAAAACGAAACCCAGGGCAATCAGAAGCACATCAAAACCCATCAAGCTGCAGTAGCTTCAAAGGGGAATTAAGCATAAAAGTCTCAGATTCCCACTTCCAAGTTGTTTGCAAGCCAGGAACCTTGGAGCCGTGTCACTTTTTGCTTCTTGCCTTCCTACATTAAAAGAATTCCAGCTGGCTTCTGCATTCATTTCTTCTCAGCATCTGTGGTGTGTCCCAGCTGGGAACGAGCCAGGGAAATTTCTTCTAACAGAACATATCCTAACTTTTTTACTCAAGGGAATCCAAAAAGGAACCACCATGAACATTCTCACCTCCCTCACCACACTACATTTCCCAGGGTTCATAGTGAAGGAAGTCCTGATCATTACATTGGCCTTAAAGGCAAATTTCAAGGCAAGGGAATAAGCTTAAAGTATTTAGAAGGCAAGTCAGCCAGAAGGCCTTGATAGAAAATATGAATTTTATACAGGGTGGGGTGCTTTGTTTTGTCTTTTGCATGCAACCATTTTAAGCCTTATTCAAATGATTTTGATTCTCTGTATACATTCCAGGGGGAGTCAAAAAAGTTACAACGGTGGCCATAATCATGTGATCAAAGGCCCGTCCCATTTTAAAAGGTGTCATTACTCCATTACTCTGCAAAAAAGGGTGAGGCTTTGAGACCCTTTTTGGACCTTCTCCTCCTTGTGAGTTTAGTTTATTTAGTTTATTTCCAATTTATATACTGCCCTTCTCCTTGAGGACTCAGGGCGGTGTACAGCCAGAAATAAAAACATGAAATACAAATATTAAAAGCAATTAAAATATATATAAATTTGGCCCCAAAATTTAAAACTAACAAACCAATTAAAATATTTAAAATTTCTTCTTAAGCCAGCCCGGCTTGTTGGAAAAAATGTGTTTTGAGGGCGGAAGGCACTGAGGTCATGAATTCTCCTTATCTCCGGGGGCAGCTGATTCCAGAGGGTGGGTGCCTCCACAGAGAAGGCTCTCCCCCTGGGGGTCACCAGCCTACATTGTTTGGCTGATGGCACCCCAAGGAGGCCCTCTCTGTGGGAGCGCACGGATCGATGGGAGGTCATCGGTGACAGCAGGCGGTCTCGGAGATAACTAGGCCCTATGCCATGGAGCGCTTTAAAGGTGATCACCAACACCTTGAAGCGTACCCAGAAGACCACCGGAAGCCAGTGCAGCTCGCGCAGGAGCGGTGTTATGTGGGAGTGCCATGCTGCTCCCGTCACCACCTGCGCGGCTGTGTTCTGGACCAGTTGGAGCCTCCGGGTGCTCTTCAAGGGGAGCCCCATGTAGAGAGCATTACAGTAGGCTAGGCGAGAGGTGACGAGGTTGTGAGTGACTGTGCACAGGGAATCCCGATCAAGAAAGGGCCGCAACTGGCGAATCAGGCGAACCTGTCCCCCTGGTTACTGCCGTCAGATGTTCCTCCAAAGACAGCTGCCTATCCAGGAGGACTCCCAGATTGCGAGCCCTTTCCGCAGGGGCCAAAGACTCGCCCCCAATAGTCAGTGATGGAGTCAACTGACTATATCGGGATGCCGGGAGCCACAGCCACTCCGTCTTGGGCGGGTTGATCTTGAGCTTGTTTCTCCCCATCCAGATCCGCACGGCTTCCAGGCACTGGGACATCACTTCAAGGGCATCGTTGGGGTGAGAATTTCAGGAAGTCTTAAAAACTTCCCGATTGAGTGTTCAAGTATTCCAGATTTCACATCCCAGAGGAGACTGATAACAGGAGACGGATACATCCATTTTTGGTCTTTGCAATGGTGCCCCTCTTTTTTCCAGGAATATGCATTGAAACCCATTTCCTAAGCATGTTGGAGACAAAAAAACTCCATTTTGTAAACAATTAGGGAATCAGTTTGTTCTAGTGATTCAGGCATCAGCCTAGAAACAAGGAGACAGTGAGTTCTAGTTCCATTTTAGGCAGATGGTGAGTTCTAATCCCGTTTTAGGCATGACAGCCAGCTCACAGGACTGTTGTTCTGAGGGAGATGGGTGTAGGAAATGGCCAGGTTGAGCCCAAGGGAGGGGTCAAGTGAATCATCAGTCTTGAGTCCCTTGGCACCCACAAGAGATCTAAATCCATCTCACCTTGAATTCCTTGACTCTGATCTACCATCTATTTGGTTTGACCATTAGTAGTCCAGATTCTAATAGAGAGCATCTTTGCAATAAACTTTTATATTCATTTGAACTGCCTGGATTTCCTGAGCTTGACAATGGGTGGTTAAGAAATACGAAATATAGGAAAGAATATTAGATATGTTCTCCGCCTTCAGCTAATTATAAAGTAATAAAGGCAGGATTAAAAAAAACACCTTGCTTTTATGGATAAAAGAACTGAAACGCCTTGAATAATAAAGGTGCATTTGCAGGATAGGGTCAAAAAAGCCAAGAGGACCATTGTAACTGTGTGATTGAGGCTCTGCTCCTTTTTATAGGTGACACCTATTCCTTGGACATAAAAAAAGGAGCAGGCTTCGATCAGATAGGCAAGGCCGCCATCTTGATATTTATGTGGTCCCTCCTGGCACGGATGGTCTGGGTTACAGGACCTGACCCACCTTTGCAGGCTCTGTGGCTGGTGATGGGATGGCTGAAGTCACGCTTAAAGCCTGGTGAGCAATACTGGCAGTGGCACCCAGCCGTGTGGTGGCGACAGTTCAAACAGATCCCCCCGCTCCGGCGCCCCGAAAGTTCGAAAAGCTCCATGCTGAAGCGGCAGCGATGGGAATGGCGATGGCAGTTGCAGGCTGAGGACACAGGAAGAGGGTTCATTAGTTCAGACAGCTTCCTCCAACCATGCCCAAAACCTGTTTCCACCCCACCTTTATGTCTGGTATGCCCAGCCCTGCAAGCCCCCCCAGGGGTGGGTTCTAAATATTTTTACTACGGGTTCTGTGGGCGTGGCTTATTTTGTGGGCATGGCTTGATGGTCATGTGACAATTATTTAGGATTTAGCAGAGGTACTGGTCTACCAGGCTTTTAACTGCTTGCAGAGCTGTACCAATCTACCCGTTTATTTTTTGCAGGCATTGGTCTACCCATTTATTGTTGCAGGCACCAGTCTACTCATCTGTTTTCTTTTAACACTGATCAGCTGTAGGGCGGCCCTTTGAAGCCCCATGGCAAGAGTTTAAACAATTTTTTCCCCTCTAGCCATCAGCTGGGACTCAGGAGGCAGCAATAGATTGGAGGTGGGGCCAAATAAATAAATAACCTCACCCTGCCCTAACCTTTGTGACCTTCCAGAAATCCCTTATAATGTGTTTTTTTTTTCAACAGGCCTAGAGATCCCCTGGGAAGAAAAATAATGTATGCTGGTTGCTGATTGTAACTCTCTCACAATCTCGTTTTTATTCATGTTTAATGAATGCAATTGTTTTAAGCGATCTGTAAAACAGGTAGTCCTTGTCTTATAACCATTCGGTTAGTAGCTATTTGAAGTTACAATGACACTGAAAAAAGGTGATTTATGATGATCCCTGCACCTGCAACTGTCACAGCATTCCATCAGTCATGTGATCAAAATTCATGCATTTGGAACCAGCACAAATTTACAATGGTTGCAGCATCCTGGGGTTCCCTGATGACTACATGCAACCTTCCCAACTGGCTTCTGAAAGGCAAAGTCAATAGCAGAAGCTGAATTTGCTTAACAACCGCATGATTCACTCAATAACTACAGTGATTAACGGTGGCAAACAAGTTTGTAAAATTGAGCTTGTCTCACTTAACAACCACCTTGCTTAGCAGCAAAAAATCAGGTCCCAATTATGGTTGTAGGCCGAGTACTACTTGTATTGGTGACATGGTGAGCAAGCAAACTTAATAAATACATAATACATACTAGGGGTGAAATCCAGCAGGTTCTGACAGGTTCTGGAGAACTGGTAGTGGAAATTTTGAATAGTTTGGAGAACCGGCAAATGCCACCTCTGGCTGGCCCCAGAGTGGGGTGGGAATGGAGATTTTGCAATATCCTTCCCCTGCCACCCCCACCAAGCCACACCACGCCCACCAAGCCACGCCCACAGAACCAGTAAAAAAATTGAATTTCACCACTGATACATACATGTGTTAGAAGAGTTGCCATATAAATTTGATAAATACCCTGTTTTCCCCCCAAAAAGACATCCCCTGATAATAAGTCCAATCGGGCTATTGAGCGCATGGCAATAAGGCCAAGCGCTTATTTCTGGGTTAAAAAAAAAAAGACAGGGCCTTGTTTTTGGGGAAACACGGTATATAAAGAATAAAGAAATAAATAGGGCCGAGCTTTGATCCTATCACAGCCACATTCTGGCCTTTTTAGGAATTTTTGTCCCCCCCCAAAAAACAAACAAATGCTTTAAATGATTAGCAGTTCACTGCTTGTGAGTGCCAAGAACTCCTTGGTGCCCTTAAGTGGCATCAAGGAAATCCTCAAATAAATTGAAGTGGATTATAGTATTTTTGAAAAAGGGCCAAAACCTTCCATGACACAAGATTTCAGTGTTTTCACATGAGATCTTATCTTTATCCAAATAAAGATGCTAGGTTGCATGAGAATTTGGTGAAATTGCTGACCTCATGAAATTTTGGACTTCCCCAAAAAAAAAAAATGGAGAGAGTCCAGCAATGATCCTAAAAATGCCTGAAAAGATTGTAGACTGGGGCTTTAGAAATGGATGTGTTAAGATTTTAGATGAGGGCCAAATTGCTCAGTAGACTAAAGCATAGTGATTAAAATCAGCTGTCTGCAATTACTGCGAGTTCAAATCCCACCAGGCTCAAGGTTGACTCAGCCTTCCATCCTTTCTAAGGTGGGTAAAATGAGGACCCGGTTTGTGGGGGCAATAAGCTGACTTTGTATAAATATACAAAAGTATGAAGGCTATTGCTTAATGCATTGTAAGCCGCCCTGAGTCTCCGGAGAAGGGCGGCATATAAATCAAATTTAAAAAATAAAATAAAATAAAAAATTGTCATAGAATATTGGTAAGAACTGCAATCCAGTTTGGCCATTCTCTTTTTTTCCAGGGATCTCTTAAAAAGCAGAGAATTCATGAGTTGTTGGAAATTCTTTAAAAAAACTATTTCAGGAGATCTGAAAAGATGGCTGGCCCCTATCCTAAACAAACCAACAGCAGGGTGGATGGGATTATTTTTTCTCTGAATAAGGTTTTGAAAGATGCCTGTGGCAATCTAGGCTGGGAAGGACCATGTACGAATGGGGCTTTATTTCTGCAGAATTCCAAAGAACAGATCCCAGCTCTGCATACACAAAGTCTTCAGCCACGGATGCTCTATCTCCCCCACAGTCTCACCCACACATTCATGAGCATCTTTGGGGGTTGCCCGTTGCCAGGGCCTATCCCAGTAGAAAGTTTTGCAGGTGTCACATTCAGGGCCGGCTGTGTGGTGCTGACAATCACACTGAGGTACCCCTCCATCTTTCCCAGCTGTGCACCGTGAGGCATGTCCATTGCATTTACATCTTCCTCCAACCTGCAGCTCAGCTACTCCGTAGGCGGCCTCTTTCCTGCGCATCCCTAAAATCCGGGCTGGGTGCATACGGTCAAAGGACATGCGGAGGTCAGTAGCGGTCACCCAGTCTTGGAGGATGGGACTATACTCGAACCTCTGGGCCGAAGGGCGGCCTGCAAGAGGCATAAAGGCCACCAGTCCTCCTGTGAGGGGCTTCAGTGCTGTTTGTGCCTCGATACAAACTGCTTCATGCTCCATGCTTTTCACAATGGTGGTGGTTGGTGGCAGACGGTAACGCTGCCAGCAGCGGCTGGAAAAGAACTGAAAAGGCATCCAACTGCGTCCATAGTCCATGGACTTGTAAATGGCCAAAGATTCTGGTCGTGGGGAGCAGAATCTCAGAGCCACGTAAAGGATTTCCATTCGCCGGCCCAAAGCCAAAGTAAGCGTGGCATTGGCTGTTGGCTGAGACCACCAACATGTTGTATCTCCGTCACTGTCTGTGAGACGCTCTGGCCGGTGGGTATGTTCTTGACAACCTTGGCAGAATTTGGAGGCTGGGTTGGTCGAATCGCGAAAGGCGCAGAATCGCCCAGGAGGACCGCTGCACGTACTGGATGCTTCCACCAGACGGCCTGATGCCAGTTCAGACAGCTCAGGCAGGCAGAATTGTGGGTGCTGGTTGGCATTGTAGCAAGGATCATGAGGGTCGGGAGTTTGGCCCAGAAGGAACGGAAGGAAAACTGCAACACCCCATGGGAAGTGAAGCATCTCTGGGGAAAGGCGTCAGGAGTCAAAAGCTCATCACCTGGAAGATGAGAAAAGAGAGATGGACAAAAGATTCTGTTTTTCCCTGCCCCTTCTTCCTATCCTCTACCTATTGTTTCCAAAAATAATAGAGTGAGAGATTGAGAATGAGAGAGAGTGAGAGAGAGAGAGAGAGAGAGAGAGAGAGAGAGAGAGAGAGAGAGAG
>WNWU01013574.1:502719-513950 GCA_012654045.1 Ptyas mucosa
GAGAGAGAGAGAGAGAGAGAGAGAGAGAGAGAGAGAGAGAGAGAGAGGGAGAGAGAGAGAGAGAGAGAAAGAGTGTGTGAGAGAGAGAGAGGGGAGAGAGGGAGAGAGAAAATGAGAGCGGGAGAGAGGGAGAGAATGGAAGGAAGAAAGAGAGAGAGAGAAAGGGAGTGAGTGAGAGAAAAAGAACGAGGGAGGGGGAGAGACAGAGAGAGAGGGAGAAGCAAATTAAAGGCTCATATGATAAAGATATGGGACTATGATACTGAAGACGTTTGATGATAGTCAAGCTATACAAATCTGTGCCTGTTGAGGAGTTCAGCTGCCATAATCCCCAGACAACATGGCATTCATCTCCCATCTCTGACATTTAAAGCATTCTGTGATGGTTACCACTAGTATGGAGATCAATGCAAATGGTTTTCTCACCTCGAAAGTTGTTAAAGCAGCTGTTTTGGGCTCTCTGATCATTTGTACCACACTAATTCACACACATGAATGTCTACTGTTTCACACACATTTACTAATTCACACACATGTTTACTAATGTTTACTAATTCACACACATGAACACATGAATGTCTACTGTTGACCTCACCCCATTCCTAAGAGGTATGTAAGGGGCGTGCATAAGTGCACCAGTGTGCCTACCGTCCCTGTCCTAATATTCCTTTTCCTTTACATGGATGTCTCCCCTATCATCCTGCCTCTGATCTCAACAATTTTCTCTTAATATAGAACCCATGCCCAAGAGCCAAGCAGACAAGGATGGAATGAGCACGAGAAAATAGGTTTAAACTCCCTTTTCACAGTTGAGGTATGGATGGGAATTGGCACAACACAAGGGCCTGGGTGTGTGGATGGAGTGGAGGACTCAGGAGAGACCACAGAAAGGGGATAAACAAGGATAAATTGCTTTTGGCCTTGCATATGTTGGAAAGGATGCTTTAACCATTCTAGCAGAAATAACACGTGAAGAGGAACTTTGGATTAAGGAATAACCATTTGTGGATTATGCTAAATTCAAATTCTGAATTTTGTCTACATTCCAGCATGCTGGAGGGTTGAGTAAACATATTGGTTTCTCAAGGGGATCACAACCATTACAATTCTGGACCAAAAACCTGAGAGAGTGAGAGATTTAGAGCAGTCGTTCTCAACCTTCCTAATGCCACGACCCTTTAATACAGTTCCTCATGTTGTGGTGACCCCCAATCATAAAATTATTCCTAAGACCACTGAAAATATGTGTTTTCCAATGGTCTTAGGCGACCCCTGTGAAAGGGTCGCTCGAGCCCCAAAGGGGTCGCGACCCACAGGTTGAGAGCCACTGATTTAGAGGAACAGAATCTCTTGTCAATTGAACATTCCTTGGTCTCAGAGAGATACATTCATAGCAATGCCCAAGTTTGGGAAGAT
Source organism: Ptyas mucosa (assembly GCA_012654045.1). Classification (NCBI taxonomy): domain Eukaryota; kingdom Metazoa; phylum Chordata; class Lepidosauria; order Squamata; family Colubridae; genus Ptyas; species Ptyas mucosa. The sequence goes on from WNWU01013574.1 coordinate 504,136, forward strand.
GTGTCCTTCAAAGATGAAAAGTCATGGATTCTGTATGTCTTCTTACCTAATAGTGCAGCTTCCATGTTCTGACTGTATTCACATTCAACATCCTTTGCTTAATTATGGTTTGTTAAATAAACTACAATTGACAGGTCAAAGTAATATCTTAAGCCAAAGTTAGAAAAAAATATATCCAACATTATGCCTTAGTGTGTCCTATGACCCAGTCTCTATATAGATTTTTAAATAAAGCCATATTATGGTTGTGTAACATTGCCTCTTGTCAAGCTACCAGATGCTACCAGATGCTCAGGACTCCTAAAACAGGAAGAAGTACATCCCAAATATCTATCCTTAATTGTTATTGACCCCATCCAGGGGTGAAATCCAGCAGATTCTGACAGGTTCTGGAGAACCGGTAGTGGAAATTTTGAGTAGTTCGGAGAACCGGCAAATACCATCTCTGGCTGGCCCCGAGTGGGGTGGGAATGGAGATTTTGCAATATCCTTCCCCCAGGAGTGGGGAGGGCATGGGGGTTTTGTAGTATCCTTCCCCTGGAGTGGGATGGGAATGGAGATTTTGCAGTATCCTTCCCCTACCATGCCCACCAAGCCACGCCCACCAAGCCATACCATGCCCACCAAGCCATGCCCACTACCACAGGTAGTAAAAATATTTGGATTTCACCACTGACTCCAACTATTTATCACTTGTAATAAATGGCAGAATGAGGTGGGAAGCTAAAACAAAATCATTTAGAACATTTCCCCCAAAAAAACCGAAGAATCTGGCTTATTCCAGTGCTTGCAAAACTCATCAGATCTACAATTGACCTGACAAAGTGCAGTGCAAACAGTAGCATATTAAAAATAGATGCAGTTTGTCATGCTTAGATAAAAATAGCTGCATTGATGGGATTTTTTTTTTTGGTTCCTACCAGGCAGTCCTCGACTTATGACCACAATTGGGGTGGTTGTTAAGTGAGTCACACATGATTTTATGACCTTTTTTGCCATGGTCGTTAAGGGAATCACTGCAGTTAAGTGAATAACACGGCCATTAAGCAAATGTAATTTCCCTCATTGACTTTGCTTGTCAGAAGCCAGCTGGGAAAGTCACAAATAATGATCACATAACCATTTGCTGCAACAGTCAGAAAATAAATGCTGGTTGCCAAGCATCCACATTTTGATCTTGTGACCGTGGGGTAATTGACAATGCCAGGATTGGTTGTAAAATACTCTTTTCAGTGCCATTGTAACTTTGAACATCATTAAATCAATAGCTGTATGTCAAGGACCACCTATATTGTCTTTTCATGCCCGTAGACTTAAATATCTCTCTTATGCATAACCCAAAGAGACATTCAAAGGCACTTTTAGTATCATTTCCCAAAAATACAGTGTGAGAAGCAGAAAATGGCCACAAACCCATAAACCACATAATCTCAGCATCTGCCTTGTAAAGATAGCTCCGAATAGAGCTTTACCAAGGCAGTTAATTAAGGGTTGGGTTGAGGCACCCCTTGGAGGCCTACCAAGTCTAATCTTTGGTTTCTTTCCGCTTGATAGGGGGATCATCATTGCCGGAGAGGAACGTGATGTCTCCAGCTTGCCTATCACTTTCCCTCCTCTGGTTGCTAATTGCCTTGAGGAGGTTGCTGGTGGGATAATTCTCAGCCAGAGAGGTGGCTTCTCTTGCAGAGTATGAGGTTTCTTCTGATTGTCATGCATGATGCAACCCTAATGTTGGCTACAAGCCAGAATTTCTTCCATCTTGCCTCTTTTGCAAATTCCAGGTTTGCAATGGCTTCCTTGGTGGTCTGCATGTGACATATTGGAATTAGTGCTCTGTGTATATTATTCTTTCTTCCAGAGCTGACCTATAGCTGGAAACATTATGGGGCTTAAAATGCAATTCTGCCTGTGTGTGTATAAGATCCACGCGCTAAGGCAGGAGTTCCAACAAATGGAACGTGTCAGTTTTCTTAAGGGCAATAAAAGGTTCATATAAGCCCATTTAATTTACTATTTCACTATTTACTATTTCATTGTTTGTAGATGTTGAAGAGTGATTCTATTGCACTTAATGGCCTAATAACATGTAGGATAAGAGGGAATACTTCTGACCAAACACTTTGTTTATTTCGGTCATATCCTTCCTTTCTCCAGTGGGAACTCGTGACTATGTCTGTACCTAGCAAGGCAAATGAATCTGAAATTTTTCCTTCCCCCTAAAATAAATATATGCACATGTATTTATATCTTCCAGAAGCCACATTGGTGAAAAAAGTAGAATCAGGGGAAACAATATATTAATAGCTACTGATTAGAATTAATTACCTGTGAAATAAGGTATCTTATAACAGTAATTGATTCCAAATTCTACAGACTCCCATCTCTACTTTTTCCTTTCCCATAGAGAAACACAGAAGTACACCCAACACAGACCTGAATACCCTTCTCTCCTTCCAGGAAAAACAACAAGAACAACAACAACAGCATTGTCCTGTAGGAAGAAATATCCTTCTGGGTTCAGCTCCAAGGGGGGAAAAAGACACTGGAAACATGGAGACTGCTTGGAAAGATGGTTTAATGGTGGACAGGATCACATGGCTTGAGTTCCTGAACAGAAAAGGGCAGAGATACAGTGAGTCCCCGGGTTTTATGCTTTCTCTGGCTTTGAATTTCCTGGGCCCCTGAAAGAGTATCCTGATTGGTTGTCAGACTCCCAGGGGGTGGGGGTCTTAGCTAGCCTTGCTGTCTGATGTAATCTTCCCAAGTGCCATGTGGTGAGTTTCTGTCCTAGATGGGTCCTATTGTGTTGCAGATGAAGGTCCATTGACAAAGATTGAGTTTCTGCCTCTGGCCCATTAACAAAAGGGTGGGGGCAGGAAGATGGGAGCTGCTTCATCTTTAAAACATGTTTCTCCATTTCTCAACCAGGGAAACATAATATTCTGCCTTTTTAATATTTCCTAAAATATTTCATTCTTCTAGGAAAGGAGTGGGTGCTAACTTCCTACAGTCCCAAAGGTGCTTTTTCAGGAGGCAACTGGGGTTCCTTGTTTTTTTCTTTTGAAGACTTCTCATCCAAGAAGCTTCTTCAGCTCTGAGAGGATAGAATAGAATAGAATAGAATAGAATAGAATAGAATAGAATAGAATAGAATAGAATAGAATAGAATAGAATAGAATAGAATAACAAAGTTGGAAGGGACCTCGGCGGTCTTCTAGTCCAACCCCCTGCTTAGGCAGGAAACCCTACGCCACTTTAGACAAATAGTTATCCAAAATCTTCTTAAAAACTTCCAGTGTTGGAGCATTCACAACTTCTGGAGGCAAGTTGTTCCACTGATTAATTGTTTTAACTGTCAGGAAATTTCTCCTTAGTTCTAAGTTGCTTCTCTCCTTGATTAGTTTCCACCCATTGCTTCTTGTCCTACCCTCAGGTGTTTTGGAGAATAGCTTGACTCCCTCTTCTTTGTGGCAGCCCCTGAGATATTGGAACACTGCTATCATATCTCCCCTAGTCCTTCTTTTCATTAAGTATAATTAAGGTTAGTGGGGAATGGAAGGATTTACCTGTATATTCCTTACAGACAGCTGGTTATTTGCATCCTTTTAGTGGGTCATTAAAGCACTTGGAGGCTTATCTGTGTCTTCAGGGTCACCTGAGTAGTGCTCCCGGTTCCTTCAGTCTGCAACCCCTCCTCTGGAAATCCATCCCACTCCCACACCATTCAAAGGGTGCTCATCCCAAACTGGATAGCCAAAAGTCTATACCAGTGATGGCTAACCTTTTTGCCATCACGTGCCAAAAGCGGGGGGAGCACGGCGGGGTCACATGCACACGTACCCACATCCATAATTCCATGTGCCCCACTCCACCCCCGTGCTCCCCCCATTTTTGGCACGTGATGGCACGGTGGGCCCAGTAGGCCCATTTTTTGCTCTCCCCAGGCTCCAGAGCCTTTCTAGGAGCCTGGGGAGGGCAAAAACGGCCTTCCCCACCGCCCCCCAGAGGCCCTCCGGAGGCTGGAAACAGTGTGTTTCCTGACTTCTGGTGGGCCCAGAAGGCCCAAAAATCAGCTGGCTGATGCACACATGCGTGCTGGAGCTGAGCTTGTGTGCCCACCGATATGGCTCCGCGTCCCACTTGTGGCACCTGTGCCATAGGTTCGCCATCACGGCTCTATATAGTTGCCTCCTGGAGTCCAACTGCCTCTTGAAAAAGCACCTTTGGGACAACCATGACCTGAATGACTGAGAATCTCTGCAAACAACAGCATTGAAACAAATGAAGAGATGTGGAAAGAACAGCTGCACTAGAAAGTGAAAAATAGAGAGAGTTGGATGGAAATGACATGAAGCAAGGTAGAACTGGACAGAGTGTGAAAGAAAAGTGAACAAAATCCTTTTAACTAAGAAAAGTTTAATAGTCAATCCTCAACTTACAGCCGTTTATTTAGCAACGGCTTGAAGTTACAATGATAGTGAAAAGGGCCTTACATCCTCTATGGAGCTCCTTAACCATCCAGTTCATGATTGTCCCCAAAATGCTTTTCCAAAAAGTAACTGGACTTTCTTTATTTTTTTTCTTTGAAAACATTTTGCTTCTCATCCAAGAAACTTCTTCAGTTCTGAAGTTCTGGAAACACTTTCAAAGAAAAAACCCAAGAATGTCCAGCTGCTTTTGAAAAAGTACCTCTGGGATGACCTTTCAACCGGTTTTTAAACCATTCCAGCAGCCCCACAGTCATGTGATCAAAATTGAGACGCTTAGCAACTGGCGTGTCTTTCCGACAGTTTCAGCATCCCAAGGTCATGTGACCTTCCCAGTTAACAACAGTCCAACAGCAAAGCCAATGGGAGAAGCTGGATTCACTTCATGACCGTGTGATTCACTTAACAACTACAGCTTAACAACCATGACAGAAAAGATCATAAAATTGGGTGGGGCTCACTTAATGACCGCAATGGAAATTCTGGTCCCAGTTGTGGCCATAAATCAAGGACTACCTGTACAAGGGAAGCAGCTTCTTCCAACAAAGAGCTGGTTTTTGACTGATTTGAGAAAGATATCTAAGCTTTTTAGCAGGAAGATCTACAGCTGTTTGGGTTTCTTATTCAAATTTGTGTTTATAGCAGTCCTATTCTCATCAGTGGATGCAAAAGACTTCTCTCAAATTATGGGTCATTATTCAGGGTGGGGGTGGGGGACCACCTTCCAATCAACAGTTAAAACTTTGTACAGAAGGCTCATAGCCAGGTGTTGATGAGCATTGGCTAAGTTGATTAGGAATTATAAATGCAGAAATCCACCCCATTTGAGGATTATCTGGCTGAGGAATGGTGGACTGTACCCCATAAACCACTGCTTCTGAAATTAAATCAGGGTTTCCCTCTATCTGAATGCCGCAGGGGAACTGCACAGACATGCTGTCCAGATTTCCTGAGCCATCAATTTGCGTTTGGATTCATCAGGATTCTCCCAGAACCTCCTCTGAAGTCTCCTCTGGAATCTGTGCAACCAATGAGTTTCTTTATGCTTAGGAAGCAGGGGAAAAAAATAAGACGTTCAGAACTTAAGACCACTTGCTAAGACTTTATGAAATATGTATGATCCCTTCTCCAAGTTGCCAGAGATGCAGATATGTCCCTATGGGTCAATTTACTTTTCTGGAACTGGCCAATCATTGTCCCCTTTTGGTACTAAAATTTGTGGGGCTGCCAATTTAATACTGGAAACTTCCTTCCATTTTACAGATGTATAGCTGGGTGATGATGGATTACATCTCAGCTGTTTCAGATCTTTTGCATGGATGACAGAAATAGATCTTTCTGCCCTCTCGACAATCAAGTAACTCATCTTACTCCAAGACTGGAATGGAAATTTTTCATCCAGTTTGTCAATGGATTTTTCCTTCCTATGCTTGAAGAATGATTTACAGGTAGTCCTTGACTTACAACCATTTGTTTAATGATTATTCAAAGCTATGACGGTGATAAAAATGTAACTTTTGGTTGGTCCTCACACTTACGGTCATTACAGTGTCCCTGTAGACACATGATTAAAATTTGGGTGCTTCGCAACCAGGATGTGTTTACAATGTTTGCACCATCTCAAAGTCATGTGACTGCCATTTGCGACCTTCACAGGAGTCTCCCAGCAAGCAAAATCAATGGGGGAAGTCAGATTCGTTTAGCGATCCTGTGATTTGTTTAAAGACCATGATGATTCACTTAACAACAGTGGCAAAAAGATCAGGAAATCAGGCATGATTCACTTAACAACCACATTATTTTGTGGGGGAAATTTTCACCCAATTGTGGTTGTAAGTTGAGTACTATCTGTAGATTCTGGCCCATGCCAATTTGTTCCATTATTATTATTATTATTATTATTATTATTATTATTATTATTATTATTACATTTTATTCATTAAAAATGAAACTCAGTCAACTGGACATTTAAAAATGTGTCACAAATATCATTCACTGGTGCTAATAGTTGATACGGGTTGCTGCCAGCGTCCTAGGTATCAACCATGTACCTTCTTAAAATATATGATGTTCCGAGTAAACTTTGACTTTTTATTATTATTATTATTATTATCTCTTTTATTCATGAAACTCAGTCAACTGAACATTAAAAAATGCATCACAAATATCATTGACTGGTGCTAATGGTTGATATGGGTTGCTGCCAGTGTCCTAGATATCAACCAAGTACCTTCTTAAGATATACAATGTTCCAAGTAGCGCAGTTTTTTGCAGTTCCGCTGGTGTTATTGCAGGAAGCTGCAATTTGTTGATGTATCTTATAACATTCTTGGACATAGTATCAAATGCCCTGATGACAATGGGTATCACTGTTACATGTTTCATCCATAATTGCGTAATTTCAATGGCCAGGTCATGATATTTTGTGATTTTTTTTTCCAGTTCTTTTTCTTTGACTCTGGCAACTCCTGGTACCGTGATGTCAATAAATTGTACGTTTTGGTTTTCGACAACTGCGATATCTGTCCTATTGTATTCCAAATGATGATCCGTCTGTATTTGAAAGTCCCACAAGATCTTTTTTTAAAAAAATTTGATTTATATGCCGCCCTTCTCCGGAGACTCAGGGTGGCTTACAATGCGTTAAGCAATAGCCTTCATACTTTTGTATATTTTATACAAAGTCAGCTTTTGCCCCCACAAACTGGGTCCTCATTTTACCTACCTTAGAAAGGATGGAAGGCTGAGTCAACCTCGAGCCTGGTGGGATTTGAACTTTCAGTAATTCCAGGCAGCTGGAAACTTAAGTGCTACTTTTAAGAGCACTTAAGCCACTGCGCCACCAGGCCCTTCTTTCTCATTTTCTATAACTTTTTCCACTTTATGTTCCCATGACATTTTGGATACAGGTAAGTCATATTTTTTACATAATGACCAGTGGATTAATTTAGCAACTTGGTCATGTCTAGGTTTGTAATCAGTTTGTGTGATTTTGCTGCATTCACATATTAAATGTGAAAGAGTTTCGACCTTGTTGTTGCAAAGTCGGTAGTTTGGATGGTCGGTGGATTTTTGTATCTTTGCTTTCATGGCCTTAGTTTGTAGTGCTTGTTCTTGAGCAGTGATTATTAAACCTTCCATTTCTTTGTTGATGGTTCCCATCTTAAGCCATGCCCATGTAAAGTTGTCATCACATTTTCCTTCAATGTTTTTCAAGTGCTGTTCATGCAAAGCTTTGGCTTTCCATCTATTTAATCTGTCATCCAGCTGTTTTTCCTTATATTCTGTCTTTGTTTCTGTTGTTCTTATAATGTTCTCTGTTTTCACAGCCTGCAGCAATTTTTCTGTACTTTGGTTCATATAATCATTCAAACTTCATTTTTCTTCTTCTACAGTTTGCAATAGTCCTCTGCCCCCTATTTTTCTTGGCAGGTACAACCTGTCGATGTCACTTTATGGATGTAAAGTGTGATACATATTCAAAAGTTTGTGCGTTTTCCAGTTCAGCCAAAATCCAGTTGATGATTCCAGCTGAGTATTGTATCACTGGAACTGCCCATGTATTAATGGCTTTAATTATGGTTCCAGCATTCAGCTTTGATTTTAATATTTTGCGGACCCTCCTGATGTATTCCTTTTGTGTTGACTCTTTGACTTTTCCATTCAAGATGTTATCAATATGCCTAGCTATTTGTAACCATCATCCTTTGCTAATGCTTTCACTATGTTTCCATTTCCCAGTTCTATTCCTTCTATTTTTTCCATTTTCCTTGCTGCATGGATAATATAGCACATTTTTCAAGTCCAAAGTTTATTTTGATGTTGCTGCTGAACAGTTGAACTGTGTTGTTGTTGTTGTTGTTGTTGTTGTTGTTAATCTTCTTGCAAAAGATTGTGTCAAGGCCTGACTTTCAGTAGTTCACAGCGAGGGAGCTGCTCTGCTATGCACGAATCCCCTACCCAGTATCAGGTTGCTTATGAATGATTTAGCACTGGGTTCCCCGCAAACGTGCACTTTGCCACGGGTGTGAGGTGGCCCCCTTCCAGCCACACATCACTCCTGTGACAAACAGCTCTCCGCACCGGGCTGGGCAGCCCAACTATTCGAGGCCCACTGAGGCTCCTCATGCTGTGGTATTGTTATGTTTAGGGGGGATTCTGACTTAGAGGCATTCAGTCATAATCCCACAGATGGTAGTTTTGCCCCATTGGCTCCTCAGCCAAGTCTGTACACCAAAAGTCTGAACCTGCAGTTCCTCTCCTACTGAGTAGGATTACTAGTGCAACAACACATCATCAGTAGGGTAAAACTAAGCTGTCTCACAACAGTCTAATTTGTTTCTTGAAATGAAGATCTGGTGAGTGACGCCTTTGGAGAATCTTGTGCAAAATGGCACAAGAATAGGAAGCCCCACAGAAGAATGGAATATAAAACACAGAAATATAGAAGACTGACAGCAGAAAGGAACCTAGTGATCCATTGAGTATGCTCTTTAAAAATGTTTTTTAAAAAAATTCTTATTTTTTTATTTTTTAAATTTTTGTCGGATGACAAGCATACTTTCTATGAAGTAATACTTTCTAACATTGCTTTTGAACTTCCCTCCTGTTAGTTTGTGGTTATGTTCCCGTGTTCTTGATTTTTTGCTTAATATTGAAAGTACTGCCTTCTAGGACCTTATTCACACCCCTAATATATTCAAAGGTTTCAATCATGTCCCGCTTTTCCCTTCTATCCTCCAGGCTGCACATATTCAGTTCCTCCAATCTCTCCTGATATGTTTGTCTCTCAGACCTGGCACCATTCCCCAACCACCCCCACCACCCCCACTTCTCTGGACTTCCTCAATCTTATAAATATCTTTTTTTAAAAGAGGTCTCCAGACCTGGACATAGTATTCCAAATGGGGACTGATTAAAGCACTACATAGCAGGGTTAGGACTTTCTTTTTGCTGCAGGTGCAATCAAATCAAATGAAGATGGAATAAAAGGCAAAATGGTAGTTAGGCTATTCCATATATAAGAGGCTTGATGGCTGACTCTTAGGGATGACTAGACAACCAGTATCCCGTTGTGTCATCATTTGAGAGAGCTTTTCTTACCTAAACAAAGAAACAGAATGATCAAGGACTGGCAAAAAAACAAGAGGGAGCAGGAGCAAATTCTGACTTCTGGCCAGCTTATCCATTGTGTTCCTCTGGGGGAATCTGGTAGGGAGTTTAGGAAAGCTCGCTCCTTCCTTCCTTCCTTCCTTCCTTCCTTCCTTCCTTCCTTCCTTCCTTCCTTCCTTCCTTCCTCCCTCCCTCCCTCCCTCCCTCCCTCCCTCC
>WNWU01013574.1:529266-539535 GCA_012654045.1 Ptyas mucosa
TATTTATATGCCGCCCTTCTCCGGAGACTCAGGGTGGCTTACAATGCATTAAGCAATAGCCTTCGTACTTTTGTATATACCTGCTTAGTAGGGCTTTCGGGCCCCCCCTAAGTGGTGTTCTTTTTTATACAAAGTCAGCTTACTACCCCCACAAACCAGGTCCTCATTTTACCTACCTCGAAAGGATGGAAGGCTGAGTCAACCTTGAGTCTGGTGAGATTCGAACTTGCAGTAATTGCAGGCAGCTGCTGCTACTTAACAGCACTTTAGTCTGCTGCGCCACCAAGGCTCTTGTTCTAACTGTTAGGAAATTTCTCCTAGTCTTTTCACTAGACTAGACATACCCAATTCCTGCAACTGTTCTTCATCTGTTTTAGCCTCCAGTCTTCTAATCATCTTTGTTGCTCTTCTCTGCAATCTTTCCAGAGCCCCATTTTTATCATATGGTGACCAAAACAGGATGCAGTATTCTACAGTAAGTGTGGTCTTACTAAGGCTGTATAAAGCAGCATTAATACTTCATGTAATCTTGATTCTATCCTTCCTAGGATTGCATTGGCTTTTTTGGCTGCCGCTGCACATTGATAGCTGATATTTAAGTGACTGTCCATTAGGACTCCAAGATCCCTCTCCCTGTGAGGTGGGTTGGGCTGAGAGAGAGAATGACTGGCCCAAAGTCAGCCAGCCGGCTTTCATGGCTAAAGTAAGGCTTGAACTCATGGTCTACAGCTTTCTAGCCTGGTGTCTTAACCACTACACCAAACTGGCTCTGCATGCAAAGTGTGTGTGTGTGGTGGTGGTGGTGGGGTGTTTGCTGCTGTGGCCATATTCTTGATTCTTTTGATCTATTGTTGAATTCCCCCTATTTCCAAGGTGATTTAAAGGATTATAGTGCACCCCAAAAGCAGTTCAATGAAACAGTCCTTCATAGTTATTTAAAAATACCAACACTTATAGAAAAGAATTCCATGTTTTGCTTGGTACTCTCCTCCTAGAACCATATTACAAAACTAACACGAAACTATGGTTATTCCACAAACATGAATGACAACATGTTTTGGAACCATCTGCAATTTTAGCAGCAGATTTCCCTAAATTACAAAATATTATTCCTTGCTCGTTCACCAAGTGTGCCAATTCCTGTGTCTTATGTCATTAAAAAAAAGAGACTTGGGTTTATATTATATTCCGATCATGCTTCACTTGTTGCTATAAACCAATGAACTCTTTCTTCAACAGGGTTCTAGGTCTAATTCAAAATATGCCTTATATATATGTATAAATAGAGAAAGTAAGAAAATATATATTCCACTATGTATTGCCAGACTCCGAATAATTCTGAACCATTGATAATAACATTCTGAGGCAATTTTAAGGTTTCTAGCTATCTTTAATCAGATAACAGAGCTATCCAGGGCTATTACTGAGTAAAAAAAAATACAGTTTCTGTCAGGTCTAATAGAGAGAAAGATAAGCAAGAGAGGATAGAAGGGTGTTAAGAATGATACTTGCAAAAACAGAAATCAAAATGCATGAATGCGTACTCACTCATACGCACAGGCATACCTTCCTCTTTGAAAATACAGCAATAAAAAGTTTGTAAATCTGCTCCAGGCATATGGTGCATGTCTGAGAGATGTTACTGATACCCCCAAATCTACTGTGATTTTGCACTGCTTGGGGATTCAGTTCCTCTCTGGGTTAAAAAAATTGTTATTTGGTAGAAACAGGGGACCCCAGAAGGGGATTTGGTTTTTGACTCATAGAATCAGCCCCTTATCTGTATCGATTTCCATGTCTACATTTTACAAAATTTAAAAATCGGGGAAGAGGGAATATGTGACTTAAGCATCACATATAATTCAATCGTAGAACTGGAATGATATATGGCATGTACTGAAAAATAAGTGCCTGAGAATAAGCACGATTTCTCGATAAACATGCGGAAAGTTAGACTGCATTTTTTTAAAAACTCAAGGGAAACATTTTTATTTCATTTTTTTCAAAATACTGGGAAGTATGGCTTCTGGCAAATCTTCAGAGAAGCAATTATATGGTCTTCTGAATAATTCCTAGTTGCTATTTAGCACCAGCAAAGGTGACATAATGTCCCCCGATTTCTGGGGGTATCTAAAGCTGCCATGTATTTCCTCTATGCGTTAATTTAGTGCAGAAATTTCACCTGAACAAAGATATCTCTGTGTATCATTAGGTTTTATTGATTATAAACAAGCTCTTCTATTTGCATATATTTTCAGAAAATGGTAGATCAGAAGTGAGAGCATGCTTGACTCGTTTTGACGTGATTTATGTTTTAACTATTATCACCTTAGAACAGGGAGCGCTCCTTTGTCAGAGAGGATATATAACATCTGCGATATTTTTTAAAGTTCCCCCGAAGACTTTATTCCCTAAAAAATATTTGAGATTTTTTTTTCTTTTTCTCCTCAATCCTTGTGTAGACAAGGTTGCCTTGTAGAATGTTTTCTTTGCAACTTCTAATATATTTTTAATACAGTTTTGCTGCTAAATTTTCACCTGCCATTTCCCCCGTATAATGTTCTGGAGCATCACTAATTTTGGGGATCGGGGTTAGGGTTGGGGGTTGGGGGTGAAGGTGTAGGACTTTACGAAAGGATTCAAACGATAGATGGGTTGGTACTGAAACGATTCTCACTGCTGTTTGCAATGGTCCACAAAGAACAACAAAAAGAAATTCAGAAAAATGAGCCTGTGACGAAATATTGAATACTTGAAATATAAATGCAGGGAAATTGTCATCCCCTCTTCTCAATTTGTCTCTGTACAATCTCTGATATTTACAACCAAGCACAATGGAGGCAAACAAATTGCTGATGAGTGGAAAGGCATATTTTCAATCAAGCAAGATTATAGCCCTAAACATATATTGTTATTTAACCCTTTCTCCTTTTCTTCTACTGCAAAATGTTTACATCAGAATAGGTTAAGAATACATACAAGGTTATTGCAACTAACATACACAAATCTGCGCCTATACCACTAATACAATCCATTTTATTTCCCTCTCTTTTCTTTCACCCAATAAATTCCAACATTTGTAATAATCAGAATCTTTTTGGTTCCTAAGTAATTTCGTTAACTGGTCTGCCTCTGCGCATTCTGTAATTTTCCAAATCAATTTATTTTCTGTGGGTATTAATTCATTTTGTATTGTATTTTTAAAAATTAAAATAAACTTTGTAATAAAAAAAAGAATAGGTTACGAATAGATGCACTGATAATATATTTGTGATTGATAAAACAATGCTATGTTAATAATTAGAAACAAAATGGCACGTTTAAAATTTTTTGCATGAGGCTACTTGCGTTGAAGGATATTTTTTTGCTCTTCCTAGGCTAAAATCAATCCTCAAAAAACTTCAAAGGCAGTTTTTTAAAAATAGCTTCTTGTACCAAATTTCTGCTAAAGTTTGCTTCCAGCTTTCCCAAAGCTCTACCCTTGACAACTGCAGAAACAGAAAGTTGGACTCGAATGGTCTTTGGTCTAAATAAGTCCAGCTCATTCCTCACATTCTTTGAAAGATTAAATGAAATAAGCCTTTGTTGGTATAATACAATCCAAGTGGTGTTCTACTTCGCAACACCAATACATTAAACCCAGAAATACTTCTAAGCACTTGCTACCTGTTTGCTACCTCTGTACAATATGCTTTGTTTTGCTTTCTCCTGTGAACAAGCAACTTTAAAGCAAAAGAAGCAATTATTGTTGCTGATCTGTTTGATTGTTGTAAATACAACATTCCCATTTACCTAATCAATTGTTTCCTGTTTATCATCTCTTTCCTTCACAATCATTTTCATTTTAACAGTGCAAATCCTTCACTCAGTGCAAACCAAGCCTTAGTTTCTGGCTCAGAACAATAGAAAATTGGAGAAAAAATGATCAGGCTAAAGAACTGCTTTGTTCAATGCTGGGATTTTTGTCTGCTTGTTATGATGCTGTTATTTATTAGATTCCCATTGCCATGACAATATATACAGCAATATGTCCAGTTGATCACTGAAAGATCCTTTAGTTCAGATAGATATTGACATGATTTCGGCTGGTTTACCTATTTTCAACCTGCCAGCTAAATTCGCAAGTTTCAGATATTTCAACCTCTTCATTTTATAGTACCCCCCAAATGTTGGATGCTTACTGTTTTTCTGCATAATTTATTCCTATTAAATCTTTCACCTGTGGGCAAATTTAAGAAACGGTTACAAGAGTTTGCCATTTATTTCTAATTGTATCAAAGCAACAGGTTTTTTTTTTTTTGCATTAAGGCTTTTTGGATAGGTAGGCTGTGCTAATATTACAACAACAAAGAAGAAGATTACAACTATTTAAAGACTATTGCATATTTTGTGGACCCATTGGAGTGACAATCAATGTATGCAATAAAATAGAGTGTAGCTTACGACTATTTAAAGACTATTGCATATTTTGTGGACCCATTGGAGTAACAATCAATGTACGCAATAAAATAGTGTAGCTCTGCAATAAACTGGCCATTTTCAAACGTGCCACAAAACAATACACTAATGGGAGGCTGATTTTTATTAGCAAGGGATTAATATTAGTACCATTAACACTTTGATAATAATGAGCTGCAACAGTAAATATTTTCTTTTCTTTGTGGTGCTGAAAACCTCTGAAGATGTCCAGTTGAGGTTTTTCTCCAAAGAGTCCCAATCCGGCCAAAGAAAAATAAGCCTTACGATTTATAAGAAACCGTATGACTTATTACTATATAGAAGTAAGATACATTGCATGCAATAGATTTTCTATTTTTCACATAAGTGAGTACTACAGCTTGCATCTCTCTTATTTATCTCAAAAATGTTCCCTGCATCTGGTTTATGTCAAACATGTCCAAATTTCTTGAGAAGGCTACTTGGAAAATCTTCGAAATACAAATATTTATATATATTATGGATTGATTTTTTTCTAGCCTTGCACATTCTAAAATTCAGTATGGTGAGTAAACTGTAAAATATAGTATACAAAATGTACGGTAATTTAAAAACCTTCTGAAGAAATGTACTTATTTTTAAAAATCTGCTTTTTAAAAATTATGTCCAGTAGCAACTTTCTAATCTTTCTTAAATGTAGAGCAATGTATCTTTCAAGTTTTTAACTCCATGACAAATTATATAGACACTATTGAGCCTCTCAAAGTTTTAGAAGGCTTTTTAAAATGGAATGTTAACAGAAAAATATACACAACTAATTTATAGTATTTTTTGCTTATTCAATTCATATTCCTCCTTTCTGTTCAATTTTATGCTGCAAGCAGTGTTCAGATCCACCGACTGTAGTTTAGATTGCTGATAAAAGAGGAAAACGTTAAACTTTTCATTTTATTATGTCTAGAGAAAACCTAGGAAAAATTGCTGAAGTCAGCAACTTGAACTATATACATTACCAGAAAATAAAGTTCACAGAACTATATGACTCTTTTCTGTGTAAAATAGACTTAGAACTGGAAATAACAACTTTATTGGAGATATATGTAAATAAAGCTGGGTGGGATGTCTGAAAAAGCCAATTATTCTGGATATGCTTTAAAAAATCAACAATAACATACTTATTTGATTGTGTGCCAAGCCTGGGGCCCTGTGTGTGTTAAGGGCCCCATTTCTTGGCTGCATTAACAACCATAGTAACAGTTCTACTTGGATCCATATTTATCACCGTCACCGCTACCGGTTCAGGAGAACCGGGCCGAACCGGGAGGAACCCACCACTGGACTAGAACCAGTAGTGGTTCCACTTACCTTTGCTACCAGTTCGGAACTGTGAGTGTGCGACGCTTCTGTGCATGCGCAGAACCTTCTGTGCATGTGCAGAGTGTCCGTGATGATGTTCAGGCGGGTGGGCGGAGCCGCTGCCAATTCTGGTTCGCCCAAACCGGGGTGAACCGGTAGAAATCCATCTCTGACTAGAACTCACAGTCTCCTGGCAATTGGTCTAAAGTCACCCAGCCACCTTTTATGCCTAAGGCAGGACTAGAATTCATTGTTTTCTGGTGATCAGCCCAAAGTAACCCAGCTGGCTTTCATGCCTAGGATGGGACTAGGGAACTCAAACTCTCCTGGTTTCTAGGCCAGCCACTTTCATCACTATATGTATTTATTTTCTACTGCTTAAATTATTTTAATAGTGTTTCATTGTTTTTATATTTATGATGTACTCTACCCAGCGTCACTTGTTGAGATGCGCAGCTATAGGGATCAAATGAATTAAACAAAAATAAAAATAATATGAATATGAATAATCAGAGTGCCTTCTCTGTAATTGGAACATGATTACGATCCAAGGGGGACCACTTACCATTCTTGTGAAGGGCTGGCATTTCTATGATAAAAGTAAAAAGCCAATAAATACTAAAAATGCCTCAGAACTTCCATATCCTGAGTATGAATGGGACATTAATGTGCACAAAGAGACCGTTTTTGCTGGATGTTATGAGTAGGTCATTAAAGGAGTCAAATCATGATTCCCCCTGCTCCTGTTTTACAGAATTTCAGTGCAGCCCTGTGGTTCAGATATAATTCATTTCCTCCTTACATCTCTGCTAGTTTCATACATCACTCTAAGCCACATTTTGACCATAGTTTGTTGTATAATTGACAATTGGGTGGACACTCACATAGTGCTATTCCATAAACCATATTCTGAAACCTCAAGGACTGAGTTTACACAACACAAAACTTAGATCAACCCATGTTGATATTTGTACAAGTCACTCTCTTTTTGGGGATAATAGACTTGGAAACCTATACAGAACATATTTACTTATGTGTAAATGCCAGGAAGATCCCTGGTATACAAATTGGTGCTCTATTTTCTCTGCTTTTCTCTTTGGGGCAGCTTCCGTTAGTTATATCC
Source organism: Ptyas mucosa (assembly GCA_012654045.1). Classification (NCBI taxonomy): domain Eukaryota; kingdom Metazoa; phylum Chordata; class Lepidosauria; order Squamata; family Colubridae; genus Ptyas; species Ptyas mucosa. The sequence continues at coordinate 536,183 of WNWU01013574.1, forward strand.
TTACAGTTGCTATTCTGTGATAGCTGTGATAAATATGACTTAGTTTTCATCTGTTGAAATGTTGCAAGTTATGAAAACATAGCTTTTGTTAATGAAAAGTCTTTAGGTTGGATCCAAAGTTTAATTACATTTCATTCCCACTGAATTCTGTGGGATTCAGACAGTAACCAAAGTACCCATTGATTTTAATATGGCCTAAATCCAATTACTATACAATACATGTTAATTGTACATATGTTCTAAGTTAGAGTATGTGTAGAATTGCAGTCTTGGAATAGGAGTCATCTTTCGATTCAATGGGACTTCGTAATTTTGTGTAGGATTTTACTGTTAGGATCTAGATACCAACTTTTATAATTAAAATATCTTAATATAAATGTCTTTGGAAGCAAATACATAATTTTCAGTTTTTAGCTGATAATGCTTCCACACAAAGAATTTCACTATGTACCGGTATATATGTATCTTGCTTTGTTCATGGGATTTTGTGGGATATCTCTTCTTTTTGTGACTTTCTGAGTATCTCCTTCGGGGTTTTTTCCTTATTACACTAGGACCTGTCTATAAACACCCAACATTTGGTGTTTTGCACTACAAATATCAAGAATGGAAACAGAGGCTAGCAGCAGTTTTCAAACTTTGGGAGTTCAAAGAAACTTTTTTTGCATCTCGATTTTTAAGTTCATCAGAGCTCTCACCATGAGAGTTTGTTAACTGCAATTCATTTTTATGTACACCACAGAAAAGCTTTTCATGTATGCATATATGTCAGTTTTAATTTATCCGCTAGAAGTTTTGTTTCTCCCATTCCTGTACTGTTTGATTTTTAAAAAAAACAGATCTAAAATATGGATATATGCATATATGTCTAAACGTAACTTTTTTTTTTGTTTAACCCAATTTATACAATTTTTGTAAACTATCTTTACCGGAGTTTATACATTTAGAGAAGTCTGAATTTCAAGTACGTCCGGCCCTGTTGTTTAAAAATATGAATGTCTATTTCATCCCAATTAGATACACAAGAAATGTATGTGCCTTCCAAATCTAGTGCACGTGTTAAAACATTCCTGAAGCTATAAATTACAGAGAAAAAGAAAACAAGCTTTTAAGTAAGTTTGCCTTTGATAATTAATCTACCCATAAAGGAACAATGGGTTCATCAATTGCATAGAGTACAGTTTTAAAACCAAGGATGGCTGGAATCATACAGACAATTTATTTGATGTCGCTGGTCAGTCTCTTTTAGTTTCAACTCTGATTGTGATTAAAATACCATAGAAAAGGATTCTTATTAAATCTGGGATTGTCTTGCAACGAATTAATAAATATTATAAAGTAAATAGCCATCTTGCATAGCGCAAACTTATGAATGAAACTTATCTCTGTGTCTTATTGACTTTGAAACATTATTTCCTTTTTGTTAAAATTTGCAATGCAGTCTACTGTAATTAAAAAAGAATCCACCTATTAAAAAAGAATACGGGACTGTTTATTGAGAGCCATGAAGTTCTCAACCATTACATGAAGATGTAATATTTTTTGGTAATCAATTCTTGTTTTTATAAATTCTCTTCTACTGGGACATTTACACAGGTATACATAGTCATTTTGTTAAGTATTCGTTAGCTTAAAAGAATACAGCAAATAAGGATCTAATGCTTAAATACATTCCTTGATAATAGTTTTCATAAGAGTTTTAAGTGCTTTTTAAAACGTTTACCAATATCTACCAAGACTAACATCTGTAGAAAAATATTAGCAAAACAAGTTTAGCTGTAGCTAAAATATGAGCAAAATAAGTTTGGGATCTTTACAGAAAAATGTAATAGTTCTTAAATATGCATAATTGTTTGTTTCTAAGCTGTAGAAAAATATAGAAATCTGAAGATTTCCCAAATGTATAGCAGGATGTGCCAACCTTCAGAGTTCATATTATTGTTTTGTTTTCCATTTTCAGACATATTAAATAGATCAAAGCTTTTCCCAAACAAAATAAACTTAATATCATCTAACGTTGACATTTGTCACTAAGGATCCTCAAATTTTGTTAACTTGTGCTTCAGTGCAATTTTTTAATGGAGTGGAAATTTTGGTTCCAGCATAGTAACAATTCTCCACCATTTACTTGGAACTTTTAAAATGGAGGTGTGATTTAGTAGCCATGTGTAGTAAATTGTGCTAATAATTCATTTGCCTTCTGTGCCATAAAATATGCTTATTAGTAATGTATCATAAACATGTATGACTATACATAAAGAGAAACTAATCTATAAATTGTAAAGGAGGGCAGGGAGAATTATTTTATGGAATTTAAAAAAAAAATCCCCTCCAATGTATTTTTGCGGTGTGGGAGAAATATTATAGTGGCTATCAATCTGAGATTTTGATGCTACACAATCAACAATCTGTTTTCTCCAAAATTATGGAAATTTGGGCTGTTAATGAATTTTCACACAAATGTTTAGGTTCTACATATGTAGAAGAAATGAATATTTTTTAAAAAGCAATGTATTTAAAAATAGGTTGAAGAACACTCACATAGTAATAGAAGCTGTTTTGAAGCAATAACCTCGGCATGCTTTAAAACAGGAAATATTTCAACAAGGTTTATTGAAGTAGCATAGATTCTATCACATACATCAAAAATTAAATAGTTGACATCAACATAAAGCTGATTCAAGATGCAGAATAATAGAGTCAGTCTCAGTACTTCTTTATTTTCCAACCTGTGGTACTGTAAGAAGTATTGTACAGAAAATTGTAATAATTTTAAGATGTCACTGTGGAAATTTCAAGCATTTCTTCTGATTTCAGGCACGCAGCAGAACAGGCAATGGCAGATTAGAGAGGTCTTAAGATGCAAATGCTTGGGGGAACTTTCATCTCTCCATACATTTTAAGAAACCTTGAAAAACTCTTCCAGTTCCCCACAAAATTGTCACTAAGCCCCAAAATATGAACAACAAACGAACCATTAGCTACAAAACCACTCGCATTCCTCTGCATCTATTATACGTTTTATTGCCGAGGGCCTGCAGTAAATATGGATATATTTAGCAATATAAGCACTGGCACCCTGTTTATCTCTATTGCTTGGATATCCTTTATAAGATTTCCTTTGCCTGCATCATCTGAGATATTATAGCTTTGTTCAGATAATAAATGCAGTGTAAACATTGCATGTTTTCAGTACCAGTGACATACATCTTGCTCTTAAATAACTGGGTCCACATTATATTGCAATAGTTATTCAAGTCTGTCTGTCTGTCTGTCTGTCTGTCCCTCCCTGCCATCTATCTATCTACCTACCTATCTATCTATCTATCTATCTATCTATCTATCTATCTATC
>WNWU01013574.1:539545-550281 GCA_012654045.1 Ptyas mucosa
TCTATCTATCTATCTATCTATCTATCTATCTATCTATCTATCTATCTTGCAAGAAAAGCCAACATAATGCAGCAGGTATGAAACAACACTTTGCCACCCTAAATATTTATCAAATTTGGGGCTGGCTGAGTTGACTTCCAGGGTAGAATTTCTCATGCATTAAAGAAGTGAATGCAGAAAAATAATGGGAAACAAGAAAGAATGATATAATAGCATGATGAGAGCAAACCCACCTTTTCTCCCCCAATTGTTGTGTCTGGAGCTTGCGTCCAACTCCACTATCCACCGAGCTTTCTGGAATCCGATATCAGCCAGGCTGGAGTTTCTTAAAAATGAAATCCTCTTTGTTGAGAGTTTAAGAGGAAGTTTAGCAAGTTTTACAAGCTGTTGGGTAAAAATACTAGACAGTCGTCTTGTTGGATGTATGGGAGGGTAACGGAGGTGGGGAGAGACGGGAAACGGTGTCTCTGGAGATCTGTTAAAGTGTTCATGAGTTAACACAAGTTTTGATGGTCAGGTTTCTCACCCAGTCCTGGAATCAGGAGAGTAAAACACTTTTCCAGATCTCAGAGGCTTTGATCTGGGGTTGCTACATTTCCTGATGGCATTGCCCTGCATGAGGAGACTTCCAACAGAGATCTTCATGAGTCAAAGAAGGGAGTAAATTCCACTGTTGGGACAGAAGCCAAACACATGTAGACAGGTGGGCTGCAGGATACTGAACAGAGGAGAGATATACAAAGGAAAAGGGACAAAATAAAAATGACCCATCAGGAAAAACATCCAGATTGTAGACAACCAGGATTTAAGCAGGAAAAACAAAAGACTATTGGAGTCGATTCCAATCTTCACATATTCAGAGGGTATGAGGGGATCATAAAGCAGATGAATAAAGATTTGGGACCTGGGCCATCCTTATATTACAATACCTTCTTGTGCTCACAAAACCTCATCTTTCTCAGAGGCAGAAAAGGAAGAGATGGCCCCCTCTGAAAGTTCAATATTGGGGGGAAAAGGTGACCCTTTAAAAAAGGGCCCATTTCCCATTCTAACATAGTTCTTCCTTCAGTATTCGGATGTTGTCATTTAATCCTATTTGGTCTATAATCCGATAGTCAGTTTGGTCTAGTGGTGACTTAGTTTGGTATAATCTTTTTCCACCCAAGAGAAAATCCATTCTAGGTTCAGAAAGGCCACAATGCCTACTTTTCTATCTTTAGCTTGTCCACTTTGCTCTGGAGGCCTAAGAAAAACACACCGCTGTTTAAAGACTACGTACAATGCTGTTTGCTTTCAGAAGTACAGGTGTGCTTTGAATCTGTTGTGGGTGCATTTTCTTGGCTGCTTCTTAAAGAAACTATGGCTTTTCCTGAACTCATCCTACAGCCACGCATGCCCAGGAAAATACAGGGAGTTCTCGATTTACGACTACAATTGGTATCAGAATTTATGTTGCTTAGCAAAGCAATTGTTAGTGTGTCACACTCAATTTTGTGGCCTTTTTTTGTTTTTTGTTTTGCTACGTTTGTTAAGCAATTGTTTAAGTGAATCAGGTGGTTGTTAATGGAATCTGCCTTCCCCCATTGGCTTTGCTTATTGGAAACCAGCTGGGAAGGTCGCCAATAACGATGACATCAACCTGGGACACGGCAAACATTGGAAATACATGCCAAGGTTTGCCAAGCGCCCAAATTCTGATCATGTGACCATGGGGATGCTGCAATGATTATAACTGGTCGTGCGTTACTTTTTTCAGTGCTGTTGTGAAGAAGTTGCCCAATTTCCCATCATAGGGGCATTGAGAATATTTCTTTCTTCATTTTTTCCCCCCTCCATTGACCTGATACAGCCCATTTTTTAATTTGGTTGTTCTTTTCCCAGCACCAAATCCCACCATACCAAATCTTATCCAGTTCAGTTTTGTTTTCAGAGTCTTGTTCGACTGACAGACCCAGGCAGAATGCCTACCTCCTGTGTTTGTTTGTTTGTATGTCTGTGTGTCTATGTGTCTGTGGGTGTGTATCAGGGGTGGGTTCTACTTACCTTTACTACCGGTTCACGATGGGGCCACGCGTGCGCTCTTTTGCGCAAGCGTAGAAGCGTTTTCATGACGTCAGGGTCAGTGGGCGGAGCCTCCCGCCGGTTTTACTACTGGTTCTATAGAACTGGTGCAAACTGGGGGCAACCCACCACTGGTGTGCATTCCTAACATTTGCTTGTGTTGAAAGAATAAAACAAGCCGTAGCTAAAATTTCCTTCCACTGAGGTTACATTTGCTTATTAAACTGATCATTAAATTATCTTATTAAACTGTCTTTTAATAAGCTCAAGAAGGAGACTGTATTACAGTTTTGTTATTACATTCACTTAATCATCTGGGTATATTCAATAACTTGATTAAATTTTAATAAATTTAAATAATCAAAGAAACTTTCTAGGCAGTAAATAGAACAAGACACAGAACTTTCTTCATATTAAAGTAATCAGAATGAAAAGTGGGAGCCTAAATTTATAAAGCAGCAATAGATTGGCCAAGTCTTGTCAAACTAATGAATCTCTTCAGATAGTCTTGGAACTTCCTGACATTATAATGTAAATAATTAATATTAATCAATTAATATCCTCAGAATATGAGTTCCCAACAAGGAATACTGTGAACTTCTGTAAGACTGACTGAAATGTTGCAAGATTTTGATATTGTACAAATATGGCAGGATGGGATACAGAGCCAGAAAAAATTGCCTTTCTTGCAGTTAAAATTCAGTCCTACTAATATAGGAAGTCCTCAATTTATGACCATAATGGAATCTGGAATTACTTAGGACCTGGTTCCAAATTTTTGATGGCCACTCCCCCTTGAGTCGTGTGGGACTCTTGGCAACCAGTCTTCATTTACAACCATTTGCAGTGTCCCTTGGTCACATGATGACAGTTTACAATGGTTTTGATAAAAACTGGATTTATTCCTGGTTTTTGGCAAAGCTGGCCCGTAGGGAATTGATTTGCTTAATGAGAGTCTCAAAAAAAGAAGTCATAACATCACACCAATCATAGGGGTGACCGGATGTACAGTCGTAAATCAAAGACTAGCTATACCAGCGATGGCTAACCTTTTCTGGACCGAGTGTCCAAAGCGCGCATGCACGCCTGAACCCCCAAAATGCAGTGTGCATGCAGCCCCTGTGCATGGGCCCTGCCTCTGCCCCTGCACGCTCCCCCCACATATGCATGGCGTCCCGTACACTTTCCACCCCCTGCGCATGAGTGAGTGGGCCCCCACACACACCCTGCCTCCACGCATGCTTGGCAGAGATCCGAAAATCAGCTGGTCAGCGGGAAGCATGCGTGCATGCGTGGCGGAGCTGAACTGGGGCGATGGCTCACATTCCCACAGAGGCGACTAGAGGGCGCTGGATGCCACCTGTGGCTTGCGTGCCATAGGTTCGTCATCACGGATCTATAGTATAAAGAGGCACTGAAGCCTTGAAGTTGCTATATGAAGAGAAGGATTGTAATTTGATAGTTAACATCTTCCCCATGAAGGGAATTATATTTAAATTATGTAAATTATTTCTATGAGAGTATGTAGATTAGTATGGATGTAAATACTATGCAAATTTGTGTGATTTTTTGCTCTCTTCTCCTTTTGATAACATGCGTCTTATGTGGTGTTGTATAAGAGATTTACTTTAACATTAATCGAATGCGGAACAAAAGCCTTTGGCAACGATTTACAATCCACATCAGCATCCAAATACTTAACAATAATGCTTGGCACAAAAAAAAGAGAATTTTAGCAATTACACATATCGCTCTAACAATAATTCATATTTTGGTAAATTCAGCAGATCCAAATCCCAAACCTCAGCCACTTGTCAAAATATTCTGAAGCTTGCAATTTTCACGCAATTTTAGATAAACTTTCAAATTGTGCCACAGACCAAAACCCTGTAATTTGGGCTCACAGCTAGAATTGCCACTTTTTTGCTCCCTCTCTGTTTGTGAGCCTTAAACACAGATCTGAAGCAGATGGTGAAGTTTATTTCTATTTTGAGATTCCTGCAAATCCAACTGCTTAGTATGGGCTGGTTTTCCCTTTAAGCAGTTGGCAACCCTCCATGCAGTTGCTTTGCCATTTCAGCCCAAGATGCCCCCTCCCCAGTTCCTAAATTACTGCCCTTTCCTCCCACCCCTCACCCAGCCCATGAGCTCTTCCCTCTCCATCCCCCATCCCCCATCTGTCCCAAACTCTGAAAGTGAAATTGCTGGTTGGCTGGCTATTAATCTCTCTGTTGTTTTTATGAGGCCCTCCCACCTCTTCTTCCCCGAGGTGCCCATTAAGGATCAAAGGTTAATTAATGCAGAGCAGACCGTGACCACAGTTATTTTGACCCCATATGGCCAGGTGGTCCCAAAGACCTGATATACAAGATGTGATGAAAGGGGGACACAGTACAGGAATTTAGAAGATTATGAGGCGTGGCGGGTGAGAGGAGCGAAGGGAAGAAAGAGGAGACTGTGGGGACCTGACCTTCTCGGGGTCAGCTGGGGGGGGGGGGCGCTAAATTTAAGGGAAAGTTGAATTCATTTTGGAAGCAAGCTACATTAAAAGCCAAACCATTTTTCGATTCAATGTATGTGACATTTGTTTGTTTGTTTGTTTGTTTATTTAACAACTCAAGGCAGGAAATATATTTATTTTATAAACAACTCAAGGCAACGAAAATATCCAACACACCTTCCTCCTGCTATTTTCCTGCTGTTTGGGCAAAGAGAGACAGAGGGAGCAACCCAAAGTCACCCAGATGACTTTCATACCTAAGGTGGAACTAGAATTTACCGTCTCCTAGTGATTGGCCTAAAGTCATCCAACCAGCTTTCATGCCTATGGCAGAACTAGAACTCAATGTCTGGTAATGATTGACCTAAAGTCACCCAGCTAGCTTTCATGTGTAAGGAGAAACTAGAACTCACCATCTACCTATTACTAACTAAATTAGCTCTTAATTCCTTAATTATTTCTTATTATCAATTTTTAAATCAATTCACTAATTTTTTAAAAACCTTTCCTATAGAAATTATTATCTTGTCTATATTCCCTGCTTATGTACAAGAAATTTCTCCTGTTATTGTCAACTTCAGAGTCAATTGGTTGACTCTAAGTCAACCAGGCTGAAATCTTGAGGTGCATTTCCTGTTTGCAGAATAAGAGAATTTAGCCCTTTGAAAAGGCTGATTTGCCCAAATCAGAAAGTGAAGAAGACTATGCAATGACTGGGTAGTTGTAATATTGGTCTAACCCAGGGGTCTCCAATTTTGGCAAGTTTAAGATACATGGACTTCAATTCCCAGAATTCCCCAGCCAGTATGGCTAGCTGGGGGATTCTGGGTGTTGAAATCCAAAAGTCTTAAATTTGCCAAGGTTGGACATGTTTGGGCAAACATTTGATGCATTCAAATCTTCACAGAGTTTTCTAAGACTTTCTCAGTCTAGCCTACTTTGCAAGGTTGTTTTCAAAATAAACTGGGCAGAATAGAATTGTATAGCCTTAAATTTTGGAGAACAAAGGCAGAATATAACAGAAACAATAACAACCAGTATCACGAAGAAGAGTTTTGGAGGGAAATTCTAGGCAAGTCAGTCCCTTGATGATGACATTGGTGGCGTATAAATTTATTTATAAAAATTAAAAAAAATCCGGGAATTCTATGATTTCTAGTTTTCTTATAGGGTCACTACCATTTTAAACTTAATATTATTTGATTCTGCCCACTTATTTCATCTCTCTGATACAAAGATATTGCAAACACATTCATCAATCCACAAATTAGTACTCTGGATCTTTTCCATACTGAAAATCTTCTCACTTTCCAAGCTCCCAGCAGCTGCTTTAAAGTGCCAGAATGGTCTTCACTGCTGTCAGCTTCAGTGGCCTAAAAGCGAGCTATGAATAATCTATACTCATTTGGCTGACCAAAGGCTGGCTGCAGATAGGAAGCTAATTGCTTTCCTATTCGTAGAGTGGTTCCTTTCTTCAATGGTTTTCAGATAAATCAACACTAAAAAAACCCCTTTCTACTAAAGAGTTACAAGAAGAAATCTGCTTTCAAGTTAAATTCATAGGCTCCTCTTATTCAGTATTGTTTAAATCAGTGTTTCCAACCTTGGCAATGGTAAGATATGGGGACTTCAACTGCTAGAATTCCTCAGTGAACATGGCTGGTTGGGGAATTCTGGGAGTTGAAATCCCGCTATTTTAAAGATGCCCAATTGGGAAACACGGGTCTAGAGGCCAGCTGAGGAAAAGAAGAAATTATACTTCAATGCAAGTTTACAGGGATTATATTAGTGAGAGATGGCTCATCCAACACAAGCTCACCAATGAAAGAATAATAAGGAACAGGCATTAAATATGCAGGAGAGCATTGGAAGTATATCAGAAAGGACAGAAGCTAAATTGCCTCCATCTTCTGATTAAAAAAACATTTCAGGATGCTAATTGGAAGTTAAGTACAGATTGCATTTCCCTGTCCATTGCAACATTGACTTATGCTGTAGCAATGTTCATATACTGTGCTAAACCATAATGTGGTTTCTTCTGTTTCCATTAAGCCAGCCCATTGTGATGTGTTCAGCCAATGATGAGCCACAGCTGAGCACAATGGGGACATTTCAATGGAAGAGTCACATTCACTTCTGACTGGTTTGTGAGGTCGTGGTTATGATGTCACTGTTTTGCTGTTCAAGGCCCCTCCCAGCAGCTGACAAGGCAAGATATTGTCATGTCTTGGTTAGAGTTTGGGCTCCTCCTGACCATGGTCATCATAGGATCTCAGGGTTGTTTAAAATGTAGCAAAGAAGCCATGGCACTTCAAAAAGAGTTCAAAAATAGCTACCTGGAAAACAAACTCCGAAGAGACCCTGAACTCAAAACAAAATTGAAGGAGCTCCTGGACAATACCCTGGAAAGGTTATGGCAACAACCCATACATCCACAAAAATATATGGGTATTATTGGTATGAATGCATTCCTTCCAGTAGTTCTCCAAGAAGATCCAAATTTTTCAGGAGTGGAGCAGGGCCATTTTGGACAGACTTAAACCCACCTCCTGGCACTGTGAGCATTTTTAAGGGCAGGTTTCGAATTTTACACAGTGACCTATATAGGGAACAAAGAGGTCATGTTACCAAATTATACTGATTTATAAGATTAATATTTTTCTGGCTGGGGAATTCTGGGAGTTGAAGTCCACGCTTCTTTAAATTGCCAAGATTGAGAAACACTGTGCTATGACAACCTCATCCCCAAACATTGGCAGGACCAAGTTAGAGAAATTTGTGGGGGCAAAAAGCTATGTTTTATAGGAACATATTATAAATGGGTTCTGTTTTTTTGTGGGACCACTTATCTCTGCTTGTCTCACCAGACCCAACAAAGTCAGCATGTCCCAGACCCCTTGTCTTAAACTGTGTCATATTATTGGATGAAACCAACATTTCTTCTTTTTCATGGTGTTTACCCCATGGAGCAGCCTCCCCACTGAGATTTAGAAGTCCCGGGCCTTCTTGGTTTTTGAGAAGGCCACAGAGACCTGGTCTTTCCCCTAGGTCAGGTGTCGGCAACCCACGGCTCCAGAGCCGCATGCAACTCTTTCATCCCTCTGTTGCGGCTCCCTGTCGCCCTGTCATGGCAGAGGGATGAAAGAGCTGTCGCCCCATCGCAGTAGTGGCGATGGGCAGAGCCTTAGTGCAGGAACGAAGCGCCTCTGCATTTGCCTTTGTGCGAAACAGCATTCCTCCTTCGTCGCGGTGCATTTGCTGTTGCCGCTCTCACAGTGCCTTGTACAGCACAATAAAATTTAGCATGCTTCACAATGGGGGAGACGGGGTCCCCTCCTCCTGGAGCCCACTACGACACCTGCCTCACTTGCCCCTGGCAAGAGCAGCGTCGCCGTGGACTCACTCTTGCCTCCTGGATGTTAGTTGCTTTTCCTGCAGAGCTGCCAGTGTTGTGATGCGTCACCTCCCTGCTAGCCAGCTGGTCTTCAGCACGCTGCTCCTGGGCTCGTTGGCCTCCAGACGTCAGATTCCCATCACCCAGCCCTGGTTCAGGGTTTCCTTCCCCCACCCCCAGGGGAAAGAGAGGAGAGAGGGAGGGGGGGGAGAAGGAGAGAGAGAGAGATAAAGAGAGAGAGAGGGAGATATGTGGTGTATTTTAAAGGTGAAATGGGTCCCTGAAAGTCCTGAAAGTAGTTTTGCCATTTTGCTCATCAACGTAAGAGCCTTGGTAGTACAGTGGACTAAAGCACACTGTTATTAACACCAGCTGCCTGCAATTACTGCAAGTTTGAATCTCACCAGGCTCAAGGTTTGACTCTCGCCTTGACTACTGTAACGCTCTCTACATGGGGCTCCCCTTGAGGAGCACCCGGAGGCTTCAACTGGTCCAGAATGCGGCCGCGCGGGTAGTGACGGGAGCAACATGGTGCTCCCATGTAACACCGCTCCTGCGCGAGCTGCACTGGCTCCCGGTGGTCTTCCGGGTGCGCTTCAAGGTGTTGGTTATCACCTTTAAAACGTTCCATGGCATAGGGCCTAGTTATCTGCGAGACCGCCTACTGCCACAAATGACCTCCCACCGACCCGTGCGCTCCCACAGAGAGGGCCTCCTCAGGGTGCCATCAGCCAAACAATGTAGGCTGGTGACCCCCAGGGGGAGAGCCTTCTCTGTGGGGGCACCTACCCTCTGGAACCAGCTGCCCCCTGAGATAAGGAGATCTCAAGACCTCAGTGCCTTCCGCCGTGCCCTTAAAACCTACTTTTTTCAACAAGCCGGGCTGGCTTAGGAAGAAATTTTAGACGTTTTTTAAATTGGTTTGTTAGTTTTAAAATTGGAGCCAAATTTATATGTATTTTAATTCTTAATATTTGTATTGTATGTTTTAAATTCTGGCTGTTCACCGCCCTGAGTCCTCAGGGAGAGGGGCGGTATATAAATTTTAAATAAATAAATAAATAAATAAAATAAAAGGTTGACTCAGCCTTCCATCCTTTCTAAGGTAGGTAAATTGAGGACCCAGTTTGTGGGGGCAATAAGCTGACTTTGTATAAAATATACAAAAGTATGAAGGCTATTGCTTAGCGCATTATAAGCCGCCCTGAGTCTCTGGAGAAGGGCGGCATATAAATCAAATTAAAAAAAGAAAAACTCATTGAGAAAGAGAGGGAGGGAGGGAGGGAGGGAGAGAGAAAGAAAGAAAGAGAAAGAGAGAGAGAGACGCATAAAGAGAGATACTCATATCCCACAGAAAAGAAAACACCGGGAGCCACAAAACCTGGGTAGGCATGGCTGGGGGTGTGTCATGTGACTGAGTGAGTGATGTCGAGTTGGCCACAGCCACCCAGGTTTTGTGGCTCCTGGTGTTTTCTTTTCTGTGGGAAATGGGTCCAAATGGCTCTTTGAGTGTTTAAGGTTGCAGACCCGTGCCCTATGTCCTCATGGGATGGACCCAAGATATAGAGATGCCTCATACACATGTATATCCAATAGATTTTTTTAATATGCTGCCTCGGAGGGGTTTTTTTTTTGGTATTGGATTGTTTTTAATTATTCTGTGGTAGAGGCTTTTATATTGGTTTTTGTGAACTGGTTGTTATCTGTCTAGAACTATGTATTCAAGATAGGCTGTTTTGTTGCTTACCTAGATAAATAAACAAACAACACTGAATAGAAGGCAAATAGATAGTCAGAGGGTGAGCTGCCTTGATGGGTGAAAGTAAAAGCCTCAAAAAACATAAATCCTGATGACAATTGCTTTGAGCCTGGGCAATGAAGGGAGAATACAAGCTGAAGATATCATACTGAATGAATGAAGTGATTCTTTTAAAAAAGCTTTTAAGACGAACCTTTCTCATTTGGAAATGAGAACTCTAAAGGAGCAGTCTGGAGACTCCTTTCCTTTCCTTTGACCATATTCCTATTTCATGCAAGCAATTTCAATAATGTAATCTTGCATCATGGTTTTGCATTACATTTCTAACCCTGAAACGGGTGCTTCCGTTAACAAAAGATGCGCTGAACTTAAAGCCCCTGTTTAAACGGAGAGCTAGTCATGCTTAGGATGCCCATTCAGATAAACACAACCGGGGACTTCCATAGGGGAGATGTCGACATTGGCAAAAATGGTGGTTGTGATAACTCATTCCTTTTTGTATGTGTGCACATTGGTACAGAACTGATATTAGTTATCCTAATTGAATGGATCTTAAGTAAGACAAGATCTAGAGATCCAGTCCTAGGCTCAGCATCTATCTCAGGGTGTCAGACTCAAGGCCCGGGGGCTGGTGGGGTGCTTAGATCTGGTCCATGGGGCTGGCCTGGAAACAGCAAAGAACCGACCTATGGTGCCTCTGCTAATGAAAATGGGGGTGGGGGTGGGGAAGGGGGAGGTGTGCGGCCCTCCTGAGCTCCGTTTTCCCTGGCAGAGGGCTATCAAAACAAACTAAAAACAAAACAAAACAAAAGGAGAATTTTTTCCCCTTTTGCATCTAGGCATACAAGACGGGACAGTAAAGAAGAAAGGGAAAGAGGAAAGACAAAGAAAAAGATGGGAAGAGAGCAAGGAAGGAAAAGTAAGGAAAGAGGGGAAGGAAGAAGAAAGGAGAATGAAGAGGGAAGGAAAAAAGAAAAAGAAGGAAGGAAGGAAGGAAGGAAGGAAGGAAGGAAGGAAGGAAG
>WNWU01013574.1:552341-582177 GCA_012654045.1 Ptyas mucosa
TTCCCCTCCCCTCCCCTCCCCTCCCCTCCCCTCCCCTCTCCTCTCGTCTCCTCCCCTTTCCCCCTCCCTTTCCTCCTTTCCCTTCCCTTCCCTCCCCCTCCCCCTTCCTTCCCTTCCCTTCCCTTCCCTTCTCTCCCCCTTCTCCTTTCCTTTCCTTTCCTTTCCTTTCCTTTCCTTTCCTTTCCTTTCCTTTCCTTTCCTTTCCTTTCCTTTCCTTCCCTTCCCTTCCCTTCCCTTCCCTTCCCTTCCCTCCACATTAGCAGTTTTTTAAAATGTGCCTCAAAGCACTGGTGAAATCCAATTTTTTTTTACTACCAGTTCTGTGGATGTGGCTTGGTGGGCGTAGCTTGGAGGGCATAGCAGGGGAAGGATACTGCAAAATCCCCATTCCCTCCCCACTCCTGGGGGAATGATATTGCAAAATCTCCATTCTCACCCCACTCTGGGGCCAGCCAGATGGAGCATTTGCTGGTTCTCCGAACTACTCAACATTTCGACTACCAGTTCTCCAAACAGCTAAAAATTTCCGCTAACGGTTCTCCAGAACCTATCAGAACCTGTTGGATTTCACCCCTGCCTCAAAGGCAATTCTAGTCTAAGCATCTTAAAATGGGTCTCAGAAATAATGGCTAACAGTGACTAGGTTTAGACCCAGACACTGGAATAGCAAAGATTGCAAAGAGCGAGGTAGCAAAGCCAGGATCACATATTTTTTGTCTCCAAAAGACCCTCTTTTTTAGACAGTGGCTTAAGTATCCCAGATAAAGGCTTCATAGGGAAGCCATCTCATGACTGGTAATTACAACCTCACTGTATGTTTACAACAGAGCCGGTGGAAACTGGAGTAAACCCAGCAGAGAATTTGCTCTCATAAATCAACAAACTCATATTTGTTGATTCATGGACAACATATGATGTCCCTGTAGAGAGAAATTGATTTGTGCTGGGAGGTGAGGAGCAATAGTGGGTTTCAAATTTTTTTACTATCGGTTCTGTGGGTGTGGCTTGGTGGGTGTGGCATGGCTTGGTGGGCGTGGCAGGGGAAGGATACTGCAAAATCTCCATTCCCTCCCCACTCCTGGGGGAAGGACATTACAAAAATCTCCATTCCCACCCCACTCCAGGGGAAGGTTTCTTCAAAATCCCCATTTCCTCCCGA
The DNA here is from genome assembly GCA_012654045.1 of Ptyas mucosa. Taxonomy (NCBI): domain Eukaryota; kingdom Metazoa; phylum Chordata; class Lepidosauria; order Squamata; family Colubridae; genus Ptyas; species Ptyas mucosa. The sequence continues at coordinate 553,501 of WNWU01013574.1, forward strand.
TCAACTGGGACTTGGGGGGCAGAGAATAGATGGGGGTGGGGCCAGTCAGAATTTTTACTACCAGTTCTCCAAACTGCTCAAAATTTCTGCTACCGGTTCTCCAGAACTGGTCAAAACCTGCTGAAACCCACCTCTGGTGAGGAGGCTGAGGATATAAATGACCCTCTAACTCTAGGCTCAACAACTGGACAGTCTAATGAATCATTAAGATTGAGTTTGGTAATCTTAACAGATGTATTTAGATCTCCACAGACTGTAGAACAGGGGTGTCAAACTCGCAATGTCGTCATGTGAGGTGTCACAACTTCCTCCCCCTTTGCTAAACTGGGGATGGGCGTGGCCAGCGCATGACGCATCCGGCCCACGGGCCGCAAGTTTGACACCCCTGCTGTAGAAGATCTCCACAGACTGTAGAAGAAGTCCTTGCATTGTTTCTAGAAAGTGCGTAAACTCAGTCAGTCTTCTAGGAATTTCTGGAGAGTGTGCTTAGTCAGTGGAAAGAAAATGCAAGTTGGTGCCTGTGGGGTTTAGGGTCTTTATTTTGGTGAGTCAGGATGGTGACCTCTGGAATGAAGGGATTTTGTGAAGAAAGCTAGATTCAGAATAGGGAACATTTAATGCCTTGAGGTGATGTTCTTATTTGGTTAAGTTGGTGCCTTTCACCAATTTCCTCTGTATTAAAACTTGCTTTGTCAGTTTCAGCCTAGGTGCCAAATTGGTTTAAGTAGTCTTCTGTCTTATTGTTCTTTGGAAGTCAGGTAGAAAACTGACGAAAGTTGGCATGATAAGGGAGGATGACTGCCTTCCCACAAATATATAAGACAATAAAGCAGTGGGAGCCACATGAAGATAGTAGGAGCTCCAAGTCCTTCCTCACATCACAGACAATAGGATTTTTTTTCCTAAGCCAAGGGTGGGCAAATATGGCCCCTTTATGACTTGTGGACTTCAACTCCCAGAATTCCTGGAGCCAGCTTGGCTATCTCAGGAATTCTGGGAGCTGAAGTCCACAGGTTGTAAAAGGGCCACAGTTGCCCACCCCTGTCCTAAGCAGTTCTCAACTTACAACCGTTCATTTAATGTCCATTTAAAGTTACAACATCACTGAAAAAGTGATTTATGACCGTTTTTCACACTTAAACACCGTTGAAGTATTCCCATGGCCATGTGATCAAAATTCAGGTGCTTGGCAACCAGAATATATTTATGACAGTTGCTTTAGCCTGGGTCATGTTATCGCCATTTGTAACCTTCCCAGCCAGCTTCCAACAAGCAAAGTGAAAGTGGGAAGCCAGATGTGCTTAATGACTGCATGATTCTCTTAACAACTGTGGCAAAAAAAGTCATGAGATGCAACTCACTTAACAACTGACTTACTTAGCAATGGAAATTTTGAGCTCCATTGTGGTCCTAAGTTGAGAACTACCTGTAAGTCTTTTCTTGGGCTGCCTTGACTTTAAATTTGTTTCATGGAATGCTCCAGTGCTTTCACCAACATGCCAGGTTCTGAGGCCCAGATCACAACTTTTCCATAACATCCTCTTAGTATCTTCCTTCTTTTCAACAGGTGAGCAGCTTTTCAATGAAATGATGTGGAGCCTCCAGAAACTGATGACTTATTTTCAAGAGGTCATGCCACAAGTTGCAAAACGTAAGCTCTATTTACTTCTAAAAAGGAAAAAAAAAAGGAAGATTAAGTTCTAAGTTTAAACAACCAGGTGCAAACCAGGTGCAAACCTCTGTTTTGCCAATATAATCAAAGGTTCCCCATAATATTCTCTTTATTGCTGGCTGCTGCAAATTTGCCCATTCTGGTAGGATGGCCCATTTTAGTTTCTAGAAGTAAACTTTCCAAAACTATTTATGACTTCCAACAATTTGTGAGATTCTCACAACTACAGAAAGATTGAATTGGTTCATTCAAAAGAGAAATGAAATTCCTTGAATTCTGAAACTTTTCTATCCTGCTAATGGGACTAAGGCAGGGTTTCCCAACCTTGGCAATTGTAGTGTGGACTTCAACTCCCAGAATTCCAAGGACATGCTGGCTGCTGAATTCTGGGAGTTGAAGTCCATGTATCTTAAAATTGTCAAGGCTGGGGAACCCTATGCTTAGGATTCTTCTGCACAATAGTGCTAAAGTGTTGTGATCCATGGTGGAGGTGAACACAAAATCAAGTTTCGTATACTTTGACACTCTCTTTTGCCACTTCAGTGAAGTAGAACCAGGGATGAAATGCTCCCGGATCAGACTGAATCGCCCGGTCCAGTAGCTATCTTGGCCAGTGGTTCGGCGATCCAGTAGCGATGGCGGAGCAAAGCTCCACCCACCCGCTCGGGTGTCATTACTTCCTGGTTTTAACTAGGAAATAATGTTTTTTACCTTCTGCGCAAAAGGCATTGCGCATGTGCAGAAGATCTGCAAGCACACAGCACGGGCACTTCCGGATTGGTAAGGAAGGTAAGTAGATTTCACCCCTGAGTAGAACTGGGTTTTGTCCAAAACAACAACTTGGGGGTGGGTGGGAGGAAGGGGTAGGTTCTAAATTTTTTTACTACCGGTTCTGTGGGCGTGGCTTATTTTGTGGGCATGGCTTGATGGTCATGTGACAATTATTTAGGATTTAGCAGAGGTACTGGTCTATCAGGCTTTTAACTGCTTGCAGAGCTGTACCGATCTACCCATTTATTTTTTGCAGGCACTGGTCTACTCATTTGTTTTCTTTTAACACTGATCAGCTATAGGGCGGCCCTTTGAAGCCCCACGGCAAGAGTTTAAACAGTTTTTTTCCCTCTAGCCATCAGCTGTGACTCAGGAGGCAGCAATAAATTGGGGGTAGGGCCAAATAAAAAGTAAGAATAACGCGGGGGTGGGTGGGCGAGGGGACAAGGAGGGCAGAACCGGTTCTGTGATGTCATATCGTCATCGCTACCGGCTCGGGAGAACTGGGTGGAACCAGGAGGAACCCACCACTGGTGGGAGGCAGAGAGGAGACTAAGAGTGAATGCTTCATTTAGTGGCAGTTACAGACAGCAGAAAACCCATGGGTCTCTAGCATCAAAGAAACCATTTTCAGCTGCTTTTCTCTCTCCCTCTGATTGATCTGTAGCAATCATTTAATACTGTCAACTGAAATTGAGCTTGCTTGCTTGCTTGGTCATTGCTTGCTCAAACTGATGTTAGAATGTCAACTTCAACTACTTCCTAGGTAGGAAATTGTGGCCGGAGGAGATAAACCATCTGTTGTTAATGCTCTTCTTTGTTTCTCCTTTTGATTTGTAGTCTATTGCAGCAATGAATGTGGTGAGTATCAGATTAGTTAAAGTGAATGGGTTGTTTTGGAGATGTGTGATTTTCCACAACTGATCAAGGTTAGGAGTCATATTCTCCTGTTGTTCCCCCCTCCTCACAAGTCTTATTCTATATTTAGTCCTTAACATAATTAGAACTGTTTCAAGAGGAAGGAAAGGAAGGGAGGGAGGGAGGGAGGGAGGGAGGAAGGATTAGTTTCATGTCCAGTTTTTGTGTTAATACTTTCATGTATGTTACCTTTAACTGTGCAAAACAGTGCATCATTGGGCAAAAATTTTTGAACGGAGATACCTCAAATGGACTAACTTACAGGATGCGTTCAAAATCAGGGCCCCGTAATTCCTGTGGGATTGAAATTTGGCAAATGTTATAAAACACTTTATAACACAGAAATTATGACAAAGCATTCTGTGACATAACAGTGTACAAAATGGTAAGGTCAGCTTGTGACGTTTGACTGTGCTGTATAGTTTGCTACTTTCAAGGCAGACACATCTCTGAATCTCTTCCTGAATTTTTAAGAACATTTAAAGTACATTAGAAGCTTTGTCATTACTGAAGAAATTGAGGAATCTGGTAAGGAAATATCTCCAAAACAATGACCCAAGGAGTCACAGGTTGTCTAGTTTCAATTATAAGTCAGAATTCTGGTGCATCTTAGTCAATATCACCCACTACAAAGGGCATTTTTAGTCTCCATTGGAGAAAGCAAACCTATCACACTAAATAACAGAATAACAGACTTGGAAGGGACCGTGGAGGTCCTTTAGTCCAATCCCCCTGCTCAGGCAGGAACCCTATACCACTATTTCAGACTAAATTTTGCTGTGCCATTTTTCATGTTCTTGAACTGACTTTGTTTTGCCCAGTATGTATATCAGATTTTTTAAAAGGGTTCTGAATGATTCTGAATTATTATTCTCATTATTTTTCTGTACATTTTGGCAAGCAAGCAATTTTGCCCATAATATAAGGCCGTGATGGCGAACCTATGGCATGGGTGCCACAGGTGGCACGCGGAGCCATATCTGTGGGCACGCGAGTGTTGCCCTAGCTCAGCTGCAGCACACATGTGCGCACTGGCCAGCTGATTTTCGGGCCTTCCTGGCCCAGCGGAGGAGCCTCTACAGGGCCTCTGGGGATGTGTGGAAAGCCGTTTTCACCCTCCCCAGACTCCAAAAAAGCCTCTGGAGCCTGGGGAGGGTGAAAAATAGGCCTACCAGGCCCACCGGTAACCTTTTTGCCGTCGCATGCCAAAAGCGAGGGGAGTGCGGGACGTGCATGTGCGGGGGACATAATGGGGGCATTGAATTATGGGTGTGGGCACATGCACGCGTGACCCCCCCCCATGCTCCCCACGCTTTTGGCACACAATGGCAAAAAGGTTAGCCATCACTGATATAATGTATTTCTGTGTCATTATGTATCCCTTGTCATTATATGTGTTTTTGCACACAGTTTTTGAGTTACAAATGGCCTTTTAGCAAAAAAATAAGAGGAACTGAGACCAGATTCATCTGTATCTAGAACTGAGCAGTGTGACCAAGGCTTTTCTGGAATAATACTACTAGGTCTACTCATCAGGGTCCTGTTGGTTTTGCCTTTAACAGCAAGTTCATAGAATCATAGGCAGGGACCCTCAGGTCCATTCTGCTGCTTTTCTTCTGCTTTGCGCCAGTAAGTTAGCTTCTCCCTTCTGGTCCTGTTCTGATTCAATTCCTATTCTGCAGGTAAGATGTTTTATATGTTTATCAGTTGTGGCTCATGTATTACAAATCTGCAGTCGTGTACCAAGAACTTAAAGTGTGGAGGTAAGTGTTGACAGGGCAGACCCCCAAATCGGCTCATGCAGTTTGGAGCTGGATTAGAAGATAACAAAACCTGGTTGGATGGAGAGGTAAAGAATCCAGTCCAAATCCAGTCTAAATTGCAGGGCCATAAAACTTTTGTTAGCTGTAAATGACGGCAAGGTTCTTAGCCTGGTGTGCCTCTGCCAAAAATGGGATCCAAGCTGGAAAGGTAGACTAATATTTATGCATAAATAAAAAGACACCCCCCACCCCGATATAAAGTGAAAGGCCTCTTAAAAGGATAGGCCGCTATCACTTTATTTACAGTTCAAACATTTTAGATTTGGAATGCGTTCTTCCACTGGTTAGCATAATTTGAGTCATCAAGCAAGCTCATTAGCTATAAATATGTACTATGTACCAATTCATAGCATCCCATAATATTCTTAGCATGATTTGTTATTCAATAGGTGAGGTTTTTACAGTATAATGAGTTTTTAGGTTATTAAAGGTCAACTCTTTGGGCAATTCTTGTCTCTAGCCAGTTTGGCCCGGTCCTTATCAGAATTTCACATTCTTGCTTGTTACTTCAAAGGATTAGAAACATTAATTAAATATGAGCCTTGTTACTAAAAACATTACTCAAAGGGTCCTCTTTGCTTGCTCAGGCAGGGTAACTGGCCCAGAAAGCCTAATAAAGGTATAATTTAAGTTGGCATGGCCTGACAGTAGAATTATAACATGCTGAATTTTTCAGAACGGAAAGTTCAAGTGGAAACGGATGAAGATTTGATTTTGGATTGTGCTCTGAAATGGCATAAGGCAAGCCAGGGAGTGAAGATGTACAGGTTCTACAGGGTACGTATTGTCTCCAACAAAGTAGTTTGTCTGACACAAACCTATTTTCCTATCCCAGTGATGGCTAACCTTTTTGCCGTCGCGTGCCAAAAGCGGGGGGAGCGGGTGTGTGTGTGTCACGGGTGCATGTGCCCACATCCATAATTCAATGTGCCCTGCGCATGCGCATGTGATCCCCCCACACTTCCCCCTGCTTTTCGCACGCAATGGCACGGTGGACCCGGTAGGCCCGTTTTCCCCCCTCCCCAGGCTCCAGAGGCTTTCTAGGAGCCTGGGGAGAGCAAAAACAGCCTTCCCCATCCCCCCTCGGAGGCCTTCCCAGAGGCCGGAAACAGCCAGTTTCCTGACTTCCGGTGGGATCAGAAGGCCTGAAAATCAGTTGGCTGGCTGGAGTTGAGCTAGGGCAACACTCACGTGCCCACCCATATTAAAGTAGGAAATGCGGGTCCAGCTAGATGACCACTGAAGGGCCCTCTCTAATAATAATGATGATGATGAATTGGGGACCTACTAAATGACCACTGGACATCTTTCTAGTATTCCTTTCCAAATGTATCCAGTGTAAAAATACAAAAGCCAGCCAAACTCCTCTGTATAAGCAACATTCTGTAAGGGAGGACCCCTCGCTGTCAGAAAGACCCATATCTTGGGTGACATACTGTTTGAAAGTTACAAATGTCAAGGATACCAAAATGAGACAGTGAGTCTCTATCACCAAAGATAATTTTCAGAAAAGTTATATTTGTTTGGCAAGACATGTAAGAACTTTTGTAATTAGGAAATGTCTCTTTGATGTAACAAATGTTTCTAAATGAAAACTGCTGAGTTCACAGAATCCTTTGTTTGAAACTGTATAAAGACCAGGGTCCCCGACCCATAATTTTGTTCAGACTTCCAGGTATGAATCGGACTCTGAACCTTATTGCAATAATAAAATCTGATTCTGTTTGCCCTTTGGGATGACTCTCAATCTCTTCATTCCATAACAATATGGCTTCGCGTGCCATAGGTTCGCCATCACGGCCCTATCCCCTTTGTCTCCTTAGCTGTAGAGTTCGACTTTCCAAACTGAAGCAGTTCAATTGAATGACCCTAGTCTTCAGCGGAGAGCTTGTACTGCCACCCATTCTTTCATCCTGGATGGCAACAACTTTGTTAAGTAGATACAGAAATGATGTGAGTCTTGGTGGCGCAGCAGACTAAAGTGCTGTTAACTAGCACCAGCTGCCTGCAATTACTGCAAGTTCGAATCTCTCCAGGCTCAAGGTTGACTCAGCCTTCCATCCTTTCGAGGTAGGTAAAATGAGGACCCGGATTGTAGGGGCAATAAGCTGACTTTGTATAAATATACAAAAGTATGAAGGCTATTGCTTAACGCATTGTAGGCCGCCCTGAGTCTCCAGAGAAGGGCGGCATATAAATCGAACCAATAAATAAATAAATAAATAATCTTATTTTTCTCAGATGGTGGGTAACAAGGAGGAGCTGATGGCCAGTGGGGCAGATTCCTTTCTGACCAAGAAAGAAGCCAATATGAATGATGCAGGCAAATACAGATGTAAAATGGTAGACACAAAAGGCGATACATCCAGCGAGCTTGACTTTCAAGTTGTGGGTGAGTGCAGTGAATCAGGACTGAAAAATCTCCTCAGAATCTTCATATTAGGGTTCGGAAGACCTTCTTCCCCAAAGAGGAAGCCTTCCAATTTGTGTTCACTAGCTTTTGAGCCTAGGAAGCATAGAAGGTTAGCAGACACAATCATTTGGGAGGCCAGGAAGATCCTTTTCCTAGCACTTTGCACCATATTCCAAGCAGGTGGCCATTCTTGTGAACTTTTGGAAGGTGGCTTCTCCAAATTGAGGAAGAATACCACATGCTTGCAGAATGGCATGAAGTAGCCTTTTTAAGAAGGCCATGTCACTCATTGGCTGGGTATTCCTGTCAGCAACTGTAGAGAAATGCGAAGATAAATATGCTGCTGGGTCTTGTAACCATGGTGAGGCCTGCTGGGTGTAGTGGGGTGGGGAACAGGCCTGGGCTTCCAGTGCCTTCCGGCTTGCATGCATTGGTGGGCCGGGTGGGCAGCTGAGATAGGAGGGAGAGATAGGTAGGTAGAAGCAGTTGCAGCCCCCTTGTGGCTTGTTGCATGAAAAGGTAGACTGCCAAATACCGAATTTTTATCACATGACCGTGAGAGCTCCGCAATGGCCATAACTTCAAGTATAGGTTATAAGCCCCTTTGTTCAGCACTGTTGTAATTTTGAATGGTCACTGAACAGTCATTAAATGAGGACTGTCTGTAATACTCCTATATATGGTCTTGGATGAGCTCTGTCATGCTGTGTAGCAAGAAGATTAATTAGAAGGAAGTTCTGCCAACTCTAGTGAGGCTCATTCTATAACATGGGGATGGTGCTCACCTTAGGGGTATGATTCCTAGACTGCAAAAAATTAGGTAGCCACTAGATGGCAATAAAGGGACACTAAGACTTCTAATTCTGCTACCATTTAATAGTCATTGTTTTTATATCACCTGTGAAATTCTTTGGAGGGTATAGCACAGTGATGGCTAACCTTTTCCGGACCTAGTGCCCAAAGTGTGCGCACGCATGCACAAATGCTCGTACATGCGCCCATACCCCCCAAATGCAATGCACATATGGCACCCCACACATGCATGCGCCCTACTCCCACACTCACCCCATCCCCTGCCTAGGCGTGGTAGAGACCCGATGACCAGCTGGTTGACAGGTGGTATACATGCATGCACAGAAGAGCTGAATTGGGGCGATGGCTCACGTGCCCACAGAGAGGGCGCTGCGTGCCATTTGTGGCATACGTGCCATAGGTTCTCCATCACGGGTATAGCATTTGTGAGCAGGACAGATTGTGAGTGGACTGTGGGCACATACAGTGGCCACCTATAAGAGATGCTCTTTCTTAATTTCTACTAGAGGTGGAAAAACTGTGACAGTGATATAGAGGAAAGGCTGTAACGATATTCTTTTCTCCAGTGAAAATAAATCCACTGGGCAGTGGGAAGATGCAATTGCAATGGCCTGGATGCAGAACACTTGAGCCTAATAGGTTTCTTGCCTACCTGCCTCCTACACAGGTGTAAGCTTGTAACTTTAGTCTGTGAAATAAAAGTTTGGGCTCTAGGGAACTGGTTTTTAATGGCTGATTAAATCTTCACTTCCTGGCCTTTCATTAAGAGTTCTGAAGGGAAAGAACCCAAGACATCTCTACATAATTTGTGCAGAGGTTGCTGTAGCTGACCTCAGGGAGGAGGTTAAAAAGCTTTAGATGGTCAGCTCAACCATGTGATTAAAGCCCTGCTCTTTTTTTTTTTTTTTTTTACAAATATTACAATGTAAAATAATAATAACCTGACATAACAGTAGTTGAAAAGAAAAAAGTATGGTTCATTGACATTGCAATACCTGGTGACGCACGGATTGAAGATAAGCAGCAAAAAATAAAAAATAAATCATAAAGTATTGGGACTTGCAAATTGAAATTGAGTGACTGTGGGAAAAGAAATTGTGTGTTGTCCCGATTGTCATTGGAGCCCTTGGAGCAATACCTAAAGGGCTACTCCGCTATTTAGAAATTCTAAATTTACCGGACTTGAACATTTTGACTCTACAAAAAACCACCTTACTCGGAACAGCTTACATCCTCCGACGATACCTTAACAGTTCCTAGGCCCTTGGTTAGGACTCCAGCTGCTGAGCTATTAACCAGCCTCAAAGGCTGTGAATCTCACTAAAGATTAACCAATAATAATAATAATAATAATAATAATAATAATAATAATACCCCTGGGCCCCTGAGACTCCTTTTCAAGCTTGTGATAACGAAGAGAGCATTTCTTTTCTCGGGTGGGAGCCCATCCATCTGCCTTTTGAATATTAGATATGTTTTCCTTTAAAGTAGGTTTCTTTTGTCAGTTTTCAAGCCATTCACCTAATCAGTTGACCAGGGGCTGAAGTTTAAAGAGATAACATCAGAGGTGGGGTTTCAGCAGGTTCTGACCAGTTCTGGAGAACCGGTAGTAAAAATTCTGACTGGTCCTGCCCCCATCTATTCTCTGCCTCCCAAATCCCAGCTGATCGGGAAAAAATGGGGATTTTACAGTAACCTTCCCCTGGAGTGGGGTGGGAATGGAGATTTTACAGTATCTTTCCCCTGCCATGCCCACCAAGCCACACCCACCAAGCCATGCCATGCCCACCAAGCCACACCCACAGAACTGGTAGTAAAAAATGTTGAAACCCACCACTGGATAGAATGGCTTCTCTTCTAAATTCAACTTCGAACCGAACCTGGCAGCCGCCATTTTTCCATCCCTCAGTTACCACACAGAGGGGAAAGTGGGGGAAGGAGGTTGGAATGCATTACTAGACACAACTGAGAGCTTTCTCATGAGAACCAAGGTCATCTCTACTGGCAACCAATAAGGTTGGGGAAGGAGTGCTTGAAGAGTCTGCCAATTAACTTAATTGGCCAACGTGACCTGTGACACTTGGGGATGGGGTTATTTCCTAGTTTAATTATACTGAAACTGTGGGCAAGATTTAGAATTGGGTTTCCTTTGAAGCTGTGCCGATGTGATATACTCATTAAAGAAGAACTTTGAAAAGGAGCCAAGTCTCAGGATTCTGATTTGCCTGCTTTCATTGACAGAATTCTCCCCCAAATTCCTAACCCTCACCCTGATGTTCCTTAGTTTCCCGTCTTCTCCTCTTCTTTCAGTGCTACCTCCAAAAGAGAAGACCACCTGGTTTACCCACCCACCACCGCTGGTTTCACGGCCATCATCATTGTCTCCACCACCATCTTCATTATTGTCACCGCCACTTGTGACAGTGAAAAATCCACTCACTCTAGGGATTTCTTCCAGGGCTCCGCCCCCTGAAGCTGATTGGACAGCTTGGAAAGTGAGCGGGATTACAGGAGGTGTGCTGTTCTTCATTGTTGTTGCTTTGTGAGTCTTACCACTTTACAACCGAGTAGCCTTGTTTGCTTTTTGTGGGGATAACTGGAAGCAGATGACACGGAATTGATACTTTGGAACTATCAATTTCAAAGACTATCACATCTGAATAGCAGCTGATGGGAAAAGGCTGAGTGAGAGATGCCACAGCCTCATCTCTGAAGTGTCCTTTTTTTCTTGATTTAATTGAATCTGATTCTTGGAGATTGCCTGGACAAGTTCCTGCAGGTTTTCTTGACAGTTTTTCAGAAGTGGTTAGAACATAGAATAATAGAGTTGGGGAGGGACGTTGGAGATCTAGTCCAACTCTGTTCAAGCAGGAGACCTGATACCAATCCAGACAAATAGCTGTCCAGTCTCTTCTTGAAAACCTCCGGTGATAGAGCAGCCACAAATTCCAGGGGCAAATATTGATGAATTGTTCTCACTGATGGGAAATTTTTTCCTAGCTTTTGGTAGAATCTCTCTCTGATAATCTTCCACCTGTTACTTCTTGTCCTGCCTTCAGGTGTTTGGGAGAATAGGTCAATCCCCCCTTCACTGTGGCAACCCTTCAAATATTGGAAGACTGCTATCATAATCAACCCTAGTCCTTTTCTTGGTTAGACTAGACCAGGGGTATCAAACTGGTGGCCCACAGGCCGGATGCGTTACATGCAGGCCACGCCCATTCCAGCTCCGTGAAGGGAAAAAACATTGCTATATGTCACGTGACAGCAACGTGATGTGAGTTTGACACCCGTGGACTAGGCCTACTTAATTCCCTCAATTGCTCATTGCGTGGTTTAGCCTCAAGACCCCTTCGCATCTTCGTTTGGTTTGCCATTGCCTCCTTCCTAGGGCTGAGAGAAAGTGAGTGGCCCAAGATCACCCAGCTGGCATTGTGCCTAAAGTGGGACTACAACTCATGGATCTGTTGTTTATAGCTAGGTGCCTTAAGCACTACACCCACCTGGCTCACTGAAATGTCCATAGAAATCTGAAAATAAACAGTGTGCCCTAACCAAAACGTATTTCGTTATTTGTAATTTTAAAAACATTCTATGGTAGTTTCGAAGCAGAATTGGGCTTCTGGATAGGATGGACCATATCATTCTGAGATTACACTGATGGCCCATTGCAAATTAAGGAAATTGCAGTTCAATTTTCCCAATGGAAAGTTGTGAAGGGAGTCACAGAGCCGCACCTAGGTAACTATCGTCATCCTTTAAAAAATGTCATTATAGCTGAAACTGTAAATTTAATTTTCTCAAAGTGGTGCCCTTAAGGCAGTGGTGGGTTTCAATTTTTTTTTACTACCGGTTCTGTGGGTGTGGCTTGGTGGGTGTGGGATGGCTTGGTGGCCGTGGCTTGGTGGGCATGGTAGCGCAAGGATACTGTAAAATTTCCATTCCCACCCCACTCCAGGAGAAGGACACTGTAAAATCTCCATTGCCTCCCCACTCCAGGGGAAGGATATTGCAAAATCCCCATTTCCTCCCAATCAGCTGGGACTCGGGGGGCAGAGAATAGATGGAATGGGCCAGTCAGAGGTGGTATTTACCGGTTCTCCAAATTACTCAAAATTTCCACTACTGGTTCTCCAGAACTGATTGGAACCTGCTGAAACCCACCTCTGCCATCAGGTACATCTCTATTCCCAGAGAGGTGTGTTTAACCTACTTTGGGGACATTAGTTTGAGGGCAGGAGAAACAAGGGAGGAGGTGCTACTTTCTGGTGAGATCATGGTGAAAAATCAGTAACGGCAGACAGACTTTAATAGGACACACATAGTCTTCAATTTACAACCAGTCTTTTAACAATGGTTTGACGGTTACAACAGCTTTGAAAAGGGTGTTTTATGGTCCATAAAGCACTTCTGGCAGTGGTGGGATTCAGGTAATTTAACAACCGGTTCTCTGCCCTAATGATTTCTTCCAATAACCAGTTTGCCAAACTGCTCAGAAAGTTAACAACCGGTTCTTCCGAAATGGTGCGAACTGGCTGAATCCCACCATTGACTTCTGGTCATTGTAAAATGCCACCCTCATGGTCCCGTGACTGCATTTCTGGCACTTAGCAACAGTTTGAATTTATATCTGGTTGCAACATTCATACTCACGTAACTGTGATTTGTGGCATTTTTTGCATTTCCAGCAAAAAGCACACATCTGAGAGAATGGATTTGCTTAAGATGTGTGACTCAGACTAATGACCACAGGATTTGATTAGTGGCATCATAAAAACAAATCAGGTCTGGTCCTGTGGACTTTTCAACTTGCAACAATGACTTATGACCAAAGTTTTGGTTCTAATTATAGTCATAAATTGAGAACTATCTGTAGATTTTTTTCCAAATATTTTGTGCTTATACCCCGGATATGCGATCTAGTTTAGGCAGGAGACTGAGTCCCTCCCATCCCATTATTGAAAGATGCACAAAACAATTTGGGCAAAGTAACAATATGGCCCAGCAGGCACAGCCAGTATTGCAGATGAATTAAAGGCATATCCTAGAATTTTTCCTTGCATTCTCCAAAGCTGGTGTGTGTAAGGGCCTCATCAGTAAAAAAAAGATTGTTGGTGGAATTTATCAAAGTTAGAAACTTTGAAATCTGCTTCTGCTTCATTTCCCACTTTCCCCTTTTTCCTTACAGTTTATGTTATTATCGTCGTATGGCTAAGGAGGAGGAAGAGGATGATGACAATGATGATGACGATGACGAGAGCGACAGTGAGAATGACAGTGAATCAGAGAGTTAGTGGAAAATGTGAAATGTCCCCTGCCTCTTTGAAATTACTTGTAGCCAGCACCCCCCTTATCTTGATTTTCCATACTTTTATTTGTTTATCTGGATTTCATAAATATAGTGGATTTATTTTACTAAAGATTAGGATGTTAAGGAAATTTTCACCAGATTCTAGTGAAGAGGATTTGCAATTTTCATCAAGATTAGTTTCTTCTGTTCCAGGACTGACCACAGTCAAATCTTCTCATGTATTTGTAAAAATAAAGTTCTGGGGGGGAAAAGTGTGTTTCTGATTGATTGGTGATTTACGAGTCACCAAATTCAAGTCAATTCTTAGCGACCTCATCAATAGATCTCCTTCAGGATGATCTGTCCCTAATCCTGGTCCTTTTCTAGGCATTTCCATGAATGCAAAAATGATTTAAAGCAGGGATTTTCAAACCTAACAACTTTAAATTGTATGGACTACAACTCCCAGAATTCCCCAGTCAGCATGCTGGCTGGATGTTATTGCCCGTCAGCGGCCTGTGCAGATTGTAGCTGATTCCGACAGTGAGGAGGCTGGTGTGGTGCTGCACCAGCAGCCTGTGCAGCTGGCGCTCGAGTTGGACAGCGAGGAGGCTGGAGAAGATGTGGTGCCAGAGGCAGGGATTCCGCCAGGGAAGAGGACGAAGAGGAGGAACCTCTTCTCGATGCCTGGGCGTGCAGAGCTGCCAAAAGGCAGGAGTGACTCCTCAGGATGAGGTCTCATCGAGAGCAAGGCTTGGGGCTAATTGGCCACTCCCTTAGCTTATTTAAGGAAGGACGACGACTGAGGCAATTTGCAGGGAACAACTTCATTCACTCTCCTTTGCGTCTTGATCTTAGTTCTCTGCAAATTACTTCTGGGCTTTCTGCCAACCATTAAGAAAGTTAATTAACAGCCTTTGTTTGAAAAAGACTGATTTAATTTACTAAACTAAGGTTTGTACAGACTTAGTGTGTGCTGCGTTCTTTGGGGTCCATAGCTGGGGCAAAACACTGGGGAACTCTGAGAATCAAAGTCCACACATCTTAAAATTACCAGGTTTGAAAACATTGGTTTAATCAGTTAAAGAAAGATAAGAAATGAGTATTTTCTGGGGAAACTGTATTTTAAAAATCTGTATAGAACAAAGATTTCTCAAGTTTTCTCCCCCACTGAGGTTGTCCTTTTCTTCCTGTTGGTTAGATTCAGCCATTGGATAGTATGTGTGTGTCAAGAAAGTACAATTGTGCAATTGAAACACTGCCTTCTTTTATATGTATCATTTAAGGCAATGTTGCTCAATTCTGGCAACTTTAAGATGCTTGGAATTCCCATAATTCTCCATTCAGCTGGCTCGAGAATTCTGGGAGTTGGTTCATGAAGTACACGAAGCTGCCAAGATTAAGAAACAGTGAAATAAGATGTTGGCCTTTGATTAATGGTGATGGATGCTCTCCTCACTTTTCTGACTCCTTTTTCACTCCAAGTGGACTCCCATTCCCAAAGCGAATAATGAACAAATACAATTAGAGTTTTTGATTCTTTAAAAACTGTTCTTTTAAAAATCATTTTAAAATGCCTGTCCTACTCTCATAGATGGTAAAGTTGGTTTGATTTATATGGACCTACACATTCCTATTAAAACGAAAACTCCCAAATGTCTTGGGAGTCTGTTTAAATGGTCTTTTGAAATGGCTTATACACACACACACGCTAGAGAGAGAGAGAGAGAGAGAGAGAGGGAGGGAGGGAGGGAGGGAGAGAGAGAGGGAGAGAGAGAGGGAGAAAGCACAGTTGGTAGGACAATTTGGCACGTCTTAAAAGGACAGAAATAAAAAGATAATTTTCCAGGGAAGAGCAAACAAGAGGGGAATGGATTCAGCAGGCATGCTGCTCCAGATGGATCCTTCCCCAACTGATCTTTCTTTGGAGGAGGGTCCACAAAATATATAAAAAAATTGGTAAGACTTTGATTTAGCCTCTGCAGCTGCCATCTTGAATTTTTTACCACATTCTGCAGCTCCCCCCATTTTACCCAGAAAAATAAAACCAGGCTAGTGGTAGTCCTCAACTCAAATTTTATTTATTTATTTATTTATTGTATTTCTATACCGCCTTTCTCCCGTAGGACTCAAGGCGGTGTACATTTTAAAAGATCATTCACATGTTCATATGTTTAGCCCCGCCTGTTGGAACATCAGGGTCTTGGGGGCACGGCGGAAAGCACGGAGATCAGGGATATTCCATATCTCTGGGGGCAGTTCATTCCAAAGGGTTGGAGCCCTCACAGAGAAGGCCCTCCCCCGGGAGTCGCCAGTCAACATGATTTGACTGACGGTATCCTGAGTAGTCCCTCCCTGTGAGAACGAACTGGTTGGTGGGAGGCTATTGGTGGCAAAAGACGGTCTCGTAGGTACCCAGGTCCTAAGCCATGGAGCGCTTTAAAGGTGATGACTAACACCTTGAATCGCGCCCGGAAGATCAACGGGAGCCAGTGCAGCTCGCGCAGGAGAGGTGTTACATGGGCGTAATGAGTTGCACCCATAATCACCCGCGCGGCTACATTCTGGACCAGCTGGAGCCTGCGGGTGCTCTTCAAGGGGAGCCCCATGTAGAGAGCATTACAGTAGTCTATACGGGAGGTGACTAGGGCATGAGTGACTGTGCGCAAGGCATCCCGATCCAGAAAGGGACGCAACTGGTGGATCAGGCAAACCTGATAAAAGGCCCCCTGGCCACAGCCGTCATGTGCTCTTCTAAAGATAGCCGTGAATCCAGGAGGACACCTAAGTTGTGAGCCCTCTCTGTGGGAAGTAAGGTCTCATCCCCAATTGTCAGTGATGGTACCAGCTGACTATACCGGGACGCCGGAAGCCACAGCCACTCGGTCTTGGAGGGGTTGAGTCTGAGTTTGTTTCTCCCCATCCAGATCCGCACGGCCTCCAGGCAACGGGACATCACAGTAAGGGCATCATTGGGGTGGTCCGGGGTGGAGATGTATAGCTGTGTGTCATCAGCATACTGATGAACACTCACCCCGAAACCACGGATGATCTCGCCTAGCAGTTTTACATAAATGTTGAACAAAAGGGGTGAGAGGACTGACCCTTGCAGCACCCCACAAATAAGGTGCCTCGAGGTTGACCTCTGCCCCCCAGCCAACACAAACTGCGAATGGTCAGAGAGGAAGGAGGAGAACCACCGAAGCACGGTGCCCCCTATTCCTAACCTCTCCAGCCGGTGCAGTAAGATACCATGGTCGATGGTATCAAAAGCCGCTGAGAGATCTAATAAGACCAGGACAGAGGAACAACCTCTGTCCCGAGCCCTCCAGAGATCATCAACCAATGCGACCAATGCCGTTTCTGTGCTGTATCGTGGCCTGAAGCCCGACTGGTACAGATCCAGACAGACAGCTTCATCCAGGTATCGGGGTAGTTGTTGTGCCACCACACTCTCAACAACCTTCGCAACGAAGTGAAGATTGGAGACTGGACGATAATTTGATAATATAGCTGAGTCCAGGGAAGGCTTCTTGAGGAGGGGCTTCACAACCGCCTCTTTCAAGGCGGTGAGAAAGACCCTCACTCAGAGAAGCATTTATAATCCCCTGGAGCCAGCCTCGTGTAACCTCCCGGGAGGCCAGTGCCAACCAGGAGGGACACAGGTCCAATAAACGTGGCAGCGCTAAACTTGCCCAGAATCCTGTCCACATCCTCAGGAGCCACAGAGTCAAACTCTTCCTAGATAACACTCTCAGGACCTACCCCCATCTCCTCCCCTAGATCTACCCAATCGGAGTCCAGGCCTTCCCAAATCTGAGCGACTTTATCATGCAGGAATTGCACAAAATCCTCAACTCGACCCTGTAAGGGGTCTTCACGCACCCCCACCTGAAGTAGTGAGTGAGTCACCCTAAACAGCGCGGCTGGGCGGTTCTCTGCAGATGCAATAAGAGCGGAGAAGTAGCTAGACTTTGCCGCTTTTATCGCCACTAGGTAGGTCTTAATATAAGATCTCACCTGTGTTCGGTCAGATTCATATCGGCTTGTCCTCCAATCACTCTCCAGGCATCTTTTCCGACGCTTCATCTCTCTCAGCTCCTCAGAAAACCAAGGAGCTAGTCGAGATCGGCATCGGGTCAGAGGCCGCAAAGGCACGACGCGGTCCAAGGCCCTAGTAGCTGCCCTGTCCCAGGCCACCACCAGGTCCTCAGTCGAGTCGTGAGCCGGAGTCTCAGGAAATGGCCCAAGCTCCATCAGGAACCTCTCGGGGTCCATCAGGCACCTGGGACGGAACTACTTGGTTGGTTCCGTCTCCCTGCGATTGGTGAAAGTGACCTGAAAGTCCATGTGAAGGAGAGAATGATCAGACCATGACAAGGGCTTGATGTCTAGGTCCCCTATTCTTAGATCATTCAGCCACTGATCCGAGACAAAAATCAAGTCCAGAGTGTGATTCCCCAAGTGGGTCAGGTCCCACTTGGGGAATGGACCTGACTACCTGGGTCAGGTCCATGGCCGTCATGGAAGCCATGAACTCCCGAGCCACCTCCGACATCTCACCAGCAGATGGCAGGTTAAAATCCCCCATAACAATAAGTCTGGGAGTTTCCACCGCCACCCCGGCTATAACAATAAATAAATGACCTCAATTGAGCTCAAAATTGCTAAGTGAAACATTTGTTACCTCATTTTTATGACTTTTATTGTCACAGCTGTTATGTGAATCACTGCAGTTGGTATATTAGTAACATGGTTATTAAGTGAAACTGGTTTTCCCCATTGACTTTGCTTGTCAGAAGGTCGCAAAAAATGGTCACGACTCCAGGACAATGCAACCGTCATAAATATGAGTCAGTTTCCAAGCATCTGAATTTTAATTATGACCATGGGAGATGCTGCAGTGGTCATGTGAAAAACGGCCATAATTCACTATTTTTCAGTGCTGTTTAACTTTGGATGGTCACTAAATAAACTGTTGTAAGTCAAGGACTACTTGTATTTGCAATCAGGCCTACTGCGTTGTCCAGGACAGAGAGAGAGCAAGAAACTCAGTTTCTCCTACACACACACACACACACACAGACACACACAGACCCCTTTGATACAGGTAGTCCTCGACTTATGACAATTGGGAGCAGAATTTTTGTTGCTCAGCTAGGTGGGTTGTAAGTGAGTTGTTCCAGGTTTTACAATCTTTTTTTTGCCCTCACTTGATTGCAGTGAATCACATGGTCGTTAAGCGAACCCAGCTTTCCTCATTGACTTTGCTTGTTGGAAACCAAGCTTGGAAGGTTGCAAATGGTGATCTCATCTGTTGTAAATACATGCTGGTTGCCAAGTGCCTAAATTTTGATCATGTGACTGTAGAGATGCTATATAAATCACATTTAGGCTTATAAACTGCCCCATGGTGCTTTATAGCACTCTCTGGGCGGTTTACAACAGAAGCATTTTTTGCATATTGCTCCCACAATCTGGGTTCTCATTTTACCAACCTCGGAAAGATGGAAAGCTGAGTCAACCTTGAGCCCCTGTCAGGATCGAACTCCAGGCTGTGGGCAGAGTTTGCCTGTAATATTGCACCTTAACCACCAGGGCTCTTTCAGGGCTATGAGAGTCATTAAGTATGAAAATCTGTCATACGTTTTTCAATTTCCTTGTAATTTTGAACAGTCATTAAGTGAATGGGTTGGAAGACGAGCGCCTGAAGGGAGCTTCTACTGCTGCAATAATTTGGGATGGTTCTATGATCTTGCTCCAACATTAATTTCTCTTCTTGACCAGCAGCCTTCCCCTGTTTTGCCAGCTTCTTGACTTAACTTCTTTGCGTGAGATCTGCAGTAAGAAAGCTTCATCAAATAGTAAAAACAAAGAACAAAACCCCGACAAATATCCACACATCACTCCGGCAGCAAGAAATGGTGTTTATTCATAAAGTAACTGGGAAACAGGAGATGGAGGGTTGAATTCTGACTCTCTGCATTGTGTTGAAAGCACATAAGAGACCTGCTTTTCGAATTCATTTCCCAACAGGAAAGCTGGACTAGTTTGGCACCATTTTAAGCTGAGTTCTACCCCACTTCCCCAACCTCAAGCTGACCTAAATTGGGGTCTCACCAAAAACTGGGGAGGGGGGGGGAAGTCACAAGCAGCTGGCTGGGCAAACAGCTATGAGCTGGGAGGCAGCCTATGTTTGACCCACACTTCTCCATCCTGGTGTCTTCCAGATGTGCTGGTTCTGCAGCTTTCAGAATTGCCAGCCACTGGGCCCAAAGTTGGCGCTTGCAATCCCAACCCATATGTCATATTCAAGAGAGAGGCTGCTTTGCCCTGTCACTATCGAACGACATGAATAAATCATTTTGCTTCTGCACAACCCAGCTGGAGAACCCAATGGGGTATAAACAGTGGATGAAATAAAGGATATTATCACTGGATTGATAGCTATGCTAAATGAGTCTAAGGATTGGTGGGAACGGCTGGAAAACCTGATGCAGCAGTTTTGTCTTTTGGAAATGGGTTTCGCTTCTCCCTGGATTATTCTTCCAAATGACAAACATGCCACAAACATAGGCAACACAGATTTTCTTGCTAGCTTGTTAGCTTCCTCCCCCCAGGGCTGCTTTCCTTCTCTGATTAATTTGGGTAATTTTGCATTCACGCCTTATATAGCATCTAGTTAATGTCTTAAAAAATAAAGCACCGTTCTTTGATCTCTTGCTGAAAAACAGCTCTGAAGAAACACAGATAATTCACAATGTCAAGGTGCTCATTTAATAGGTATTCATCTTCCTTTCTGCCACAAATTGAAAAATATAACCCCACAGGGCTGAATCTGCAAGACCATAAGAAAGGTCAAGACTATCAGAGCAGTTTTCTCAACTCTGGCCACTTGAAGATGTATGGTCTCCAACTCCCAGATTTCAAGTGGCCGAGGTTGGAAAATACTGTTCTAGAATAACCTTGCTCAGTGTCAGCATCTTTAAGATGTCTGGACTTCAAATCTGGCTGAGGAATTCTGGGAGTTGGACTTTAAGGCTAATGAGGTTGGAAAACACTGCGGTAGAGCAAACTATAATAATTGCTGTCCCAAAGGTATTTGTTCAAGAGGCGTTTGGACTTTCTGGTTTTTCTTTGAAGACATTTTGCTTCTCATCCAAGAAGCTTCTTCAGCTCTTCTCCTCTTCAAAGAAAAACCAGAAAGTCCAGTTACCTCTTGAAAAGGCTACTTTGGGACAACCATGACCTGGATGACTGAGAATCTCTATAACAATTGTTGTTACAGATCTCATTCCCAATTCTTGTGCTCCCTCAGAGAGTTGAGATTACAGTTGGTAATCTCCAACCAAAGTAGCCAAGTGAATGCTAGTTGGCAATTCTGGGAATTGTAGTCCCAACAAGATCTGGAGGACACCCTGTAACTTTTGAGAATATAGTACAGGTGCAAATATACCCGAACTTTTACAAAAAAAGTTTTTAGTCACTTTTCATTTGTCTACTTTTTATAGCATTCCTGCCAAATAAAATGGGGAAATGTAATTTGGTGGGTTCCATGTGAATTTTATGATAGCGTGCCCAAGAATGTCCTCCCAGACTTGCAATTTACAGAAATTCTAGTAGAGATAATTCAACCAGATCAAACATTTGTTTTGATGTGCCCTATATTTTTACACAGCATGGTGAGCAATTGCCACAGCTAGCTGCTAGTGTTTGGATAAACACATTGGCCTAAATCTCCCAGCAACCTTGGGCTACTGGGACAAAAGGCACCAATGCCAATCATCTCCCTGAAAAGGTAGACTTCTTCCTACGTAACACCCTTAGGGTGCTGTTCCACCACCAGCCCAAAGAATGATTTTGAACCTGTGTAAATATGAACCTGTATGCAACTGTTCCTTTTGTTTCATAACACCAAGTAAAAATGACAAAAAATAAGAGTTAGAAAGGCACAATCCACCAAAGATGGCACCTCCTGTTTCAATGGCATCTTTTTATGACCAGCTATAAAAATAAGATATCATACCTAAGAGAAGATGTTCTTCTCCTACCACCATGCCATTTTTCAAGAAACTGGAGGCTGCAGTTCCTGATGCAGTCTCTTCTGATGGCCCCTGGAAATTAAAGCTTCTCCATCACATCAGGATGAAACAATCCCAATTTCTTTTTTCAGAGTTGGCACTGAACAAAATAAGATAGCATGCCCAACCAAGCTAGAATATGTGCATGTCATTCTCAGGTACACAGCATCTAAATCAACATCATTATCCAGATATGTCTAGAAATGATATTATGCTTCCACTGATAAAATATGGCCTCTTGGAGATGTCATGATTATGAGAATTAATGGTTTCCAAAGTTGGCATAGAGCAAATAATCAAGGCTCAATGTAGCAAATACAACCAAAAGACTGGTGCACAATATGTTAAATCCTAAAGTGGCACAGAAAGTTATTAAAAACCTGAGTATCAACTGTTTCATTGAAACCAGTTTCTAAAACTTGTTTCATTATGTTGTGATGTTAGAAGTTGACATTACAGAAAACCAACACTTGTTTTACTTCACAGTAAGGTGAAATAATAATATCCTAAGCCATAATGTCATGAATTTGAAGTGGTTGAATGGTGATTGATCTTCCAAACATCGGTTTTATATATCCAAAGTGAATGCCAGGATTTCTGACATGTCTGGCCATCCAAGATGAACATAGACTGACACCATCCAGACAATAATGGCTTCATTCTTCCAAGGAGCAATTGGACATGTCGTTAGCAGAAGGAAGGCCATGTACAATGAAGCTTGATGTTAGTATTACTGCCCAATTTAGCTGGATTCTAGTGCCATGATGACATTTTAGGATAAAAAGACCCTTCCCCTTTTCCATCAAGCGTTGGGGACCAGACTGCTGTTTGTGCCCTTACTACCACTGCTCCACCATTAGGTCTATCATGTGGTTGACACCCAAGTCAGAGGAATCAAAAAGGTCTGTACAGAAGATGCTGCTACCAACCGGACTGGCGGAGCCGAGACCCGATGCTGAACCAGAGGTCAAGGCTTCTAGCCAATCAACAGGGTCAAATCCGGCACGGGTCCCACTTCCTTGCCAGGCATCTGGAGGAGATGGCGGCATCTCCAGAGAGTCAGGGGAGAAAACAGAGGACAGCGAATCCAGTGATGCAGATGAAGAAGAGGCTGTCGAAAGGAAATCGTAGGGTCCCGGAAAATCAAAGATGGCAGAGGGCACCAAAGGTGGCTCATTGCTGGAGCAGGATTTCTTTGGTGGTGATGCTTCTTGGTGGACCAATGGGGACAAAGAAACTTGATCAGAAACCTCTGGGGTCAAAGCAGGTGCCTGAAGAATGTCACCTAATAGCCGCAAAACAGAGGGCACACTTTGACATAATAGCCCACCCCCATCCCAAACTGCCTATCTCTAAGATAAAAAGCAAAACTACAGATTATCTTTCCACACTGGGGTTTTGCACTGGATCATGTGGTTGTGGCCTTCTGAGGAGCAACTGTCTCTTTAACCCACCCTTTCCCAAACTTACGACTCCTGTTTTCTCAAAACCCATATTGCTCCATCTTTGTTCCTGACAGTTTTTTCTCTTATTAATTCCTCTATAGGAGCTAGTCCCGAATGCAGTTTGCAAGACAAAACAGAGCCATCATCTCACCTGTACACATCAGTGGTTCCTCTAAAATCTCTTCAATGGATTGGCTTGGCACCAGCTATAGAAAGGGAAGACAAGAGAAGGTGTCTTAATGTCTGTCTCAAAAACAAAGCCAGAACACATTCTGCTACAACTATAATTGCTGAGCTTCCAAACCAATGCCTTGGTGGCCCAGCAGACTAAAGTACTCTTAACTAACACCAGCTGTCTGCAATTACTGTAAGTTCGAATCTCACCAGGCTCAAGGTTGACTCAGCCTTCCATCCTTTCGAGGTAGGTAAAATGAGGACCTGGATTGTGGGGCAATAAGCTGACTTTGTATAAAAAAGAACACTGCTTAGGGGCCCCCGAAAGCCCTACTAAGCAGATATATACAACAGTATGAAGGCTATTGCTTAACACATTGTAGGCCTGAGTCTCCGGAGAAGGGCGGCATATAAATTGAACCAATACAATACAATGCAAGTCTATGGAAATTCTCGGTCATCCATGTCATGGTTGTCCCAAAGGTGCTTTTTCAAGAGGCAACTGGATTTTCTTGGTTTTTCTTTGAAGACGATTCATCTCTCATCCAAGAAGCTTCTTAAGCTCTGACAGTTCTTCAGAGCCGAAGAAGCTTCTTGGATGAGAAGTGAAATGTCTTCAAAGAAAACCCCAGAAAGTCCAGTTGCCTCTTGAAAAAGCACCTTTGGGAAAAGCCAATGCAAGCTTTATAAGCACAGCAGAGGACGTTCAGCAAAAGAAGACTGTTCCTTCTCTCTATGGAAATGGAAGAACTCTGAAAAGAGTTGGAGGACTTCAGAAGGATTCATCCTTCCAGAGCTGTCCATATCTTTGTTCCGTGTTGCTATTATTTAAACTGGAAGAAGGAATTAAAGAGCCTGGAAAACTTTGGCAAGCCAAAGTAGCCATTTCCTCTAGGACAGCCTGTGTGCAAAGCAAGATCAGATAGTCTACAAGAAAGACTGAAAGAGATGCCTCCAAGTACCTGAGCCTTTTGAATGGCCTCTTGGAGTTCTTCCTCAAGGGAGCGAGTGGCTGGGGCTGGATCAGGAGGGCTGGCTGTAATCTCTAGGGGCAGCTCCATATCAGAATGGATTGGCTCACAAGAGGTAGGGCATAAAACCTAGTAAGAAAGTGGAAGAAATGTTAAGATTTCTACTTGATTTCTTCTGGCAAAATGCCCTATTGGCTTAATATTACACATTAAAAAGAAAACCTGGTCTCAAGCTAATTTTTTCATAATGACTCTGATAAGTGCTAGGCAGAAATGCCTGACATTGAGGAGTGGCCAAGCAAGAGGATCCTGGAGTCCTGTATATGGAGGGGGGCCTTGGGCTGGAGACAGAGATGACAGGGATCAGGGAGGCTGGCAAGTTGTGGGGATAAGGGGCAGGTGAGAACACCAAGGTAGGGATGGGCAGGGGAAGATATGGTAGCATAATTTTGCTGTTTTCTACAAACCCTGCATTCCAGCTGCCTGTGCATGGAGCCTTGGAAACCCTGGGTGTCAGCTATTGTTACTTAATCAATACTAAGTCCTTCTGTAATAAAACCGATCTTATGCATGAGTCAATAATGGATGAGAGGATCAACAGTACATGTGTAACAGAAACCTTGCTAGGCAAGATGGTTCCCCTTATGGAAATGTGCCCTCTTGGGTTTCAGTTGCGCCATGGCTTCATGACAGGGACAGGAATGACCATTGTAAATACAAAGGACTTGGATTTCAGATGCACTGACCTATAGTCCCACGCTTTTTTTGCTCTATATCAACGATTTATGTGATCACCTTAAAAGCAATTGCGTTCTTTTTGCTGAAGATGTAAAATTATTCAATTCTACAGATAATTCTGTTCCTTGCAAAGTGATCTCGACTATGTATGTGTCTGAATCATCATCTGTTTGGCAAGTTCAAATTTCAATTAATAAATGCTCTCTCTTACATATTGGTAAATGTAATCAGAATGTTCAAGTATAATCTAGGTGGTATTGATCTAGCAGATGACCCTCACTTTGTTAAGGACTTAGGTGTACTTATCTCTGACGATTTATGCTCCAAAGCTCAATGTAACAGCGTTGCTAAAAAAGCAGTTGTAAACATAATAATAATAATAATAATAATAATTATTATAATTATTATAATTATTATAATTATTATTATTTTATTTCTATACTGCCCTTCTCCCAAAGGGCGGTGTACAGCCTATTAAAAGCACAAGACAAACATCAATTAAAATAATTTAAAATTTTTAAATAATTTCAGCTCAGTTTAAAACCCCAAAAATTTAAAATACCCGATTTAAAATTATTACATTGATAGCCCAGCCTGGCGGAACAACAGGGTCTTAAGGGCACAGCGAAATACCCAGAGGTCGGAGATCTTACGCATTTCTGGGGACAGTTTATTCCACAGGGCTGGGGCTCCCACAGAGAAGGCCCTCCTCCTGGGTGTCGCCAGCCGACATAACTTGGCTGATGGCACCCTGAGGAGACCCTCTCTGTGGGAGCGAACTGGCCGGTGGGAGGCTATTGGTGGCAGAAGTCAGTCTCGAAGGTACCCGAGTCCTGTGCCATGGAGTGCTTTAAAGGTGGTGACCAACACCTTGAATCGCACCCAGAAGACCACTGGGAGCCAGTGCAGCTCGCGCAGGAGGGGTGTCACATGGGCACATCGGGTTGCGCCCATAACCACCCGCGTGGCCACATTCTGGACCAGTTGGAGCCTCTGAGTGCTCTTCAAGGGGAGCCCCATGTAGAGACCATTACAGTAGTCCAACCGGGAGGTGCAAGGGTGTGAGTGACCGTGTGCAGGGCATCCTGATCCAGAAAGGGCTGCAACTGGCGAATCAGGCGAACCTGATAAAAGGCCCCCCTGGCCACGGCCGTCATATGCTCTTCTAAAGACAGCCGTGCGTCCAGGAGGACACCCAGATTGCAAGCCCTCTCTGTGGGGGGCAATGATTCACCCCCAATAGTCAGTGATGGCACCAGCTGACTATATCGGGACGCTGGAAGCCACAGCCACTCAGTCTTGGAAGGGCTGAATTTGAGCCTGTTCCTCCCCATCCAGACCTGCACAGTCTCCAGGCAGCGAGACATCATATCAAGGGCATCGTTGGGGTGGTCTGGGGTGGAAATGTACAGCTGAGTATCATCAGCGTACAGATGACACTTCACCCCAAAACCACGGATAATCTCACCCAGCAGCTTCACATAAATGTTGAACAGAAGGGGCGAGAGGATCGATCCTTGCAGCACTCCCCATGCGAGGCGCCCCGAGGTCGACCTCTGCCCCCCCTGCCAACACAAACTGCGAGCGGTCGGAGAGGAAGGAGGAGAACCACCGCAAAACGGTGCCCCCTATTCCTAACCTCCTCAACTGCTGCAGCATGATACCATGGTCGATGGTATCAAAAGCCGCTGAGAGATCTAATAGGACTAGGACAGAGGAACAACCCCTGTCCCGAGCCCTCCAGAGATCTCCACCAACGCGACCAATGCCATTTCTGTGCTGTACCCTGTCTGAAACCCGATTGGTATGGGTCCAGATAGATAGCTTCATCCAGGTGCCGGGGAAGCTGTCGTGCCACCGCGCTCTCAACAACCTTCCCCACAAAACGAAGGTTGGAGACCAGACGGTAGTTAGGTAATTCAGCCAGGTCCAGGGAAGGCTTCTTTAGGAGTTGTAAACTTAATTTTGCGAAGCTTTTTTTCTGGAAACATTGTATTGTTAATTAGAGCTTATAAAACTTATGCTAGGCCAATTTTAGAGTATTGTTCAACCGTTTGGAATCCCCACCGTATATCTGATATCAGTACAATCGAGCGGGTTCAAAAGTACTTCACGAGAAAAGCCTTGCACTCTTCTGTACACAATAGAATTCCTTATGCTGCAAGGCTTGAAATTCTCGGTTTGGATAACATAGAACTGGGTCGCTTGTGGTCAGACCTAGGTATTGCATACAAAATTATACAAAGTAATTGTATACCTGTAAATGACTTTTTCTGTTTTAATCGCAATAATTCGCCCATGAACAACTGCTTTAAACTCAATGTAAATCGTTCTAAACTTGACTGTAAAAAATATGATTTCTGTAATAGAGTTGTCAAAGTCTGGAATGCCCTGCCTGATTCAGTTGTCTCAGCTACAAATTTTCACAGTTTCAGTCACAAATTGACTTCCATGGACCTTACTTCATAGTAAAGTGGTCAGTAGAGGGGGCGTGCATAAGTGCAGTAATGTGCCTATCGTCCCTGTCATTGTATTTTTATTCTCTTATTCTTGTTTTTGTTTGACAAATTCTATCTGTCTGTCTGTCTGTCTGTCTATCTATCTATCTATCTATCTATCTAATGGATGGATGGATGATAGGTAAGTAGGTAGGTAGATATAGATGATAGGTAGGTAGGTAGATAGATGGATGATAGATAGATAGATAGATAGAGACAGAGAGATATAGTTGATAGGTAGGTAGGTAGGTAGATAGATAGATAGATAGATAGATATGGATGGATGGATGGATGGATGGATGGATGATAGGTAGATAGATAGATGGAAATAGATAACCTGTTTTCCCCAAAATAAGACATCCCCTGATAATAAGCCCAATTGGGCTTTTGAGTACATGGCAGTAAGGCCAAGCGCTTATTTCAGGGTTCAAAAAAATATAAGACAGGCTCTTATTTGGGGGAAAGATAGATAGATAGATAGATTTACAGGGAGGATACATGAGATGAGGGTGTGGCTCACTGACGAAGCCTTATAAGGCAGAAATAGATCTATCTGAGTCTCCCAAAGAACAGCACAGAGTTGACTGTCTGCTAGCAAGAGAAAAAAAGCCCAGAAACTTGTGAATGAGATTTCACAGAACCAGGGCTGCATAACATCTTGGCTTATGTAGGTACAACCTGGCTAGAGAGAAATGCACATAAAACCTACGAAAAAGAAAGAAAAAGAAAGATAGATAGATAGATAGATAGATAGATAGATAGATAGATAGAGGATAGATAGATAGATAGATAGATAGATAGATAGATAGATAGATAGATGCAGGCAGGCAGGCAGGCAGGCAGGCAGATTAGATAGAGAGAGAGAGGCAGGCAGGCAGATAGATTAGATAGATAGATAGAGAGAGAGAGATGATAGAGAGATGAATGATATAGATAGATAGATAGATAGATAGATAGATAGAGAGAGAGATAGATAGATAGAGATAGATGATAGAGAGATGAATGATAGATAGATAGATAGATGATAGATAGATAGATAGATAGATAGATAGATAGATAGATAGATAGAT
>WNWU01013574.1:582187-595242 GCA_012654045.1 Ptyas mucosa
GATAGATAGATAGATAGATAGATAGATAGATAGATAGATAGATAGATCTGGGCATGAGACCCTTTTTGTGAGGTTGGGCACCTGGGATCAGATGCTTGGTACTATACCAACATCCCTGTTGTGTTGCAGTCTCCCTGTTTGTGCTAAATCTGCTCCCATTATTGCATTGAGAGGTCCTGCTCATGTCACTCATGTGTTAGTCAACTCTTGATTAGACTTCTGCAATTCACTCTACCTGGGATTGCCCCTGAGGACCTGCAATGGGTCTAACAAGCAGCAGCTTGTAGTAGTTATGGATGTATCACAATCCTTCCATGTTAACATTACTGCTTCATAAGTTCCTAATGGGCTTCCAGATGCAACCCAAGGTGCTGATTGTAAAGCCTTGCATGGCAGAGGAGCAGACTATTTATGGGACCACATTATCTCTGGATATGATGGCCCATGTCATGCTCTCTCAGACTGGATAAGCTTTAGGTCCCTTCCTTGTGACAGTAATATTTGGTGAGTCCTAGGAAGTATGCCTTATCTCTGGCAGCCCCCACCCTTTGGATTGATTTCTTTCCTGAAATTCAATTAGCCCATTGGGCAATTTTTCTTTTAGGCATTTGGGTTGGACTGTTAAAGATCTCTGATCTAGCTGGAGCATGGTGGATTTGATGGCCCAGGAAGTATGTTCTGCCTTATCTGTGTTATTATTAATTATTGCCTTTTATTGCTTTCATTTTATGTTAGCTGCCAGGGTCTCTTTGGAGAGTTGGGTGGTGTCAAAAAATTATTCTGAAAGGCTCACCAACATGTGAACTTTTAAATGATCAAGTTAACCTCTCCATGCCACTTTTCCTCAAGGAAATTGCATTTTTCCTCTCCGCATTGTGAAGCTCTTAAAACGATCTGGCATTTTAACTCTTTCTAGCTTTTCTGTTCCACAATGGTGCAGTAGATTTGAGATGTGGGAATCATATTTAACTACCTAAGTCAGATAGAGGAGGAGTGAAAAGACGTATGACAGGTAAGCGAGCCAAGCACAGATCCAAAGGGATACAAAGGAAGCGGAAGAAGGGAGATGTAGATTGACCTCATTCATTCTGGCATCCCAAAGAGGAGATCAGCAACCACACCCAGAAGAGGAGATAAGCAACCACACCCAAAAGCCAGAAGACCCTACAAGGTTGGGTCCCACCATGATAACCACCAACTGCATATCACCATCACCCTTTATTGCTCCCCTGAGAATAGACTAATACAGTAGTTCTCAGCCTGTGGCCTTCGGACCCTGGAGCTGCAATGTCGTTACGGGTGTGTGTGTGTGTGTGTGTCCGTGAAGGCCTGAAGAAATGTTATGATTTAAATCTTAAG
The DNA here is from genome assembly GCA_012654045.1 of Ptyas mucosa. NCBI lineage: Eukaryota > Metazoa > Chordata > Lepidosauria > Squamata > Colubridae > Ptyas > Ptyas mucosa. The sequence goes on from WNWU01013574.1 coordinate 583,547, forward strand.
TCTTAGAAGTCCGTGGCCACAAAACGTATTTAAAGGGGGTTCGTGGTGAAGAAAAGGTTGAGAACCATTGGATAATAAATAGGGGAGCAAAATCCACTTTAATGGATGGTGATCCATTAAAAGATAAATCTATCTCAGCATCTACTTCTGTCCTACTATTGCAGCACCATTGAGTGTCCTGACATACAGCATTCTTGCATGGTGTGGGAGCAGCTCTGTAGCGGACAAAAAAGCTCTACAGAAAATCATTAAAACTGCCCAGAATATCCTTGGACTCCAGCTGGATGACTTCTTCGAATTTCGCTGAGGAAGTTGCATAATGTTCTGAGACTCTTCCCATCCTGCTTACAATCTTTTTGGACTGTTGCCTTCTGGCAGAAGATACAGAACAATTAATACTCGGACCACACGTTTTCTGAATACTTTTTATCCCAGAGCTATAATTGCATTCAACAATGAACTAAAGGGCCACCATCAATGAGCTATTGGACAGTATACTTGATCTGTTGTGTGGATGTTTGGGTGGTTTAGGGGTGGAGAATTGTGGTGGGTGGGAGTATGTTTGGGGATTGTTATGTGTGTTGGACCTGGTCTTTGGGTGTTAAGTGAATTTCGTGTATGGGTATACTGTGTATACACGTACAATGACAATAAAGTTATTTTACTTTTTATTTATTTATCCAGAGAGATTTTCCAGTCTCTTTTATTGATGGGTATGGATCTCTCAAATAGCAGATCCTCTTGGGACCTAAGTGCTTAAAGGGGTGGAGACCACTCTTGAAGGAGATCATCTTAACATTGAACCAGGGGTTTTTGGGACCTCAATGCTAAATATCTGGAACCTGGAGCTTTCTTGTCTGTGCTCGCTACAAGGGTGAAACTAAGGACATCATTGGACATCATCTTGGGTTCCTGGGAAGGTCACACTGTGTCACTGAAACTGGGAGCCCAGGTGTCTTGGGGATTTATGGGCAGATACACCTATGGTGTACTTTAACTACTGGCCTAAACATTAATATAAGACCCTGATTATCGAAGCAAAGTGAAGATGTTCCTATATTTTAATCCTGAAAAGGCCAAACTACACCTGGGGGTGAGACAGAGAATTGCCCAACTGATCTTCTACAAAATTGTCCACATCTTAAAGTTACCCAGGTTGATTAACACTGGTAGTTGGTAGAACTTGTGGCTGTATATTTGATGTATAGTAGTTATAAGTTTGTTTTCAGGTCTTCAGTGCTTTTCTTGCCGTGCTGCAAAGCCTTGATAATGACTTTGCTTGTCCCTTTTCTAACCTTTCTGCTCTCTAGCCATGTAGCTGTTCCCACCCTAATCCGGTTAATTGTCCTGACCTCTTTCCTGCTAATGAAGTAATTAACCTCCTTGCCTTAGAGAACTAAATAGTTAACCTTTTGCTCTTACTAGCCACATCACTAGTTTCTCCATGTCCATTAATTGACTTCTCACACAATGTGGGGACCAGGAAGAACCTCCCAGAAATATGTTTACTGATATGAATACACAAATGTTAATTCTATGATAGATTGATCTGGCACTGTTTCCTTTCAGGAACGCTGGCTTGCTTACCATGAACCTGTCTTCGGTGCCCCCTCCCTCCTTGGCGCACTCTCTCTTGGGGATGTAAGGAGGGGGCGGAGCCTCCTGCCGGCCAGGTGACTGCAGTGCTCCCTTCCGGCGATTCTTGATCTGCTTGTGCAGCTCCAGCTCCTCACGCGGGTCGCTGTCGTGATGCTTCAGCTCTCGATGGAGCTTTAGCGCCAGATTCTCTACCACCCGTTGCTTCTCCAACAGGGCCTGGGGTTCTTCTTCTAACTCAGAAGGTGCTAAGCGGGCGCTGGGGAGTGGCACAGGTGGGGGCTTCACCCGGGCCACCTGGTAAGGCTTGAGACGTTCCAGCAGGGCTGGCTTGGTGCCCGAAACAGGGAGGCCCCGCTTACGGAGCTGCTGGCGGAGTTCGGAGACCTGAGAAGCAAAATCATCGCCACAAGTAATGAAAGGGAAGAAAGAAGTGGTAGATTACAGCTAGTCCTCGACTCATCATTCACTTAGTGACCATTTGAAGTTATCACAGCACTGAAAAGGTGACTTATGACAGGTGCTCACGCTTACAACTGTTGCAAGCATCCCCATAGTCATATGATCAAAACTCAGGTAGCTGGCAACTGGCATGTAATTTATGACGGCTGCAGTCACCTGGGATCATGTGATCACCATAAGTAACCTTCCAAGATGGCTTCTGACAAAGTTAATGAGGGGAAACCAGGTTTGCTTAATGACCATGATTCACTTAACAACTGCAGCAATTTACTTATCCACCATGGCAAAAAGGTCATAAAATGCGGCACGTCTCACTTAACAGCTGTCTTGCTTAGCAATGGAAATGTTGGGCTCAAATCGTGGTCTTAAATTGAGGACTACCTATATTAATCAAATGCACAGAGAACAGGTTACAGGTGGTCCTTGACTTATGACTGGTCACTTAACAACTGTTTGAAATTACAGAGGAACCTCCCCCTCCCCCAAAGGTAGTTATGACCCAGATTCAAAGTTCCAATGGCTGCACTCCCTTGCAATCCCTTTTTGGGGGCTCGGCAACCATCCTGCATTTATGGGTGCTTGCAGTGTCTTTATGGCATTTTTTTTTTTTTGCAGGAAATCAATGTTTATTTCTGGTTTCTGGCAAAAAACGCCCACTGGGGAAATGGGTTCACTTAACGACTATGGCACTCACTTAATAACCACCATAAAAAAGATTGTAAAAGCAGGTGTGGTGAGGTGATGACCCACTTAATAACCAGTATGACTTTCATAATTTATCCTCGAAAGGTCATCCTCGACTTACGACCACAATTGAGCCTCAAATTTTTGGTGTTAAGTGAAAAACATTTGATAAGTGAGTTTTGCCCCATTTTACGACTTTTCTTGTCACAATTGTTAAGGGGATCGCTGCATTCAATAAGTCAGTAACCCGGTTGTTAAATGAATCTGGCTTGCCCATTTACTAGGCTTGTCAGAAGGTCGCAAAAGCGGATCACATGACCTTGGGCAGGGGTGAAATGTAAAATTTGTTACTACCAGTTCTGTGGGTGTGGCTTGGTGGGGGTGGTGGTGATGTGACTGGGTGGGCGTGGCCAACTTTTTTTTTTTAAACTTTTCAAAGCATTTTTTCTAATGCTTTGAGAAGCCTCTGCCGCTCAGGCAACTCAGCTGGGATCGTCAGAGACTTTTCAAAGCATTTTTTTAACCACCTCTTTGGCCAAGAGGTTGCAGAAAAAAATGCTTTGAAAAGCCTCTGACTATCCCAGCTGAGCTGCGCGATCATCAGAGGCTTTTTTTTTTAACTTTTAAAAGCATTTTTTCGTCGGAAGAGGTTGTAGAAGAAATGCTTTTAAAAGTAAAAAAAAAAAAAGCCTCTGATGATCCTGCGGCTCAGCTGGGCATGATGGGGGTGGTGGGGGTGCAGGGATTTTTGCTACGGGTTCTCCGAACCACCGGCCACCATCACTACCGGATCGGGCGGTCCGAACCAGGAGCATTTCACCCCTGACCTTGGGATACACAGCAATGGTGATAAAGGTGAACCAGTTGCCAAGCATCTAGATTTTCATCACAGGATTGTACGGATGCTGCAAAGGTCATAACTGTGAAAAACCGTTGTCACCTTTTTTGGTGCCGTTATAACTTTGAACGGTGACTAAATGAACCGTTGTAAGTCGAGGACTACCTGTACCTCTATTTATGATATGTTTCGTGCATTTTTATTCCACTTTTCAGTGAAAAACTTCCTGCAGAGCAAAACTAAATGTCCTGGCATAGAAAGAAAAGGTATTAGAGGAGTGGGAAGCCAAAGGAAGGGTTGGATGTCAGAGTTATGGGTTCATGTGCTTCCTATTTCCATGAGCAGTGGAAAAAATGCCCCAGATTTGATTCTTTAGAGGAGACAGGACAAACTCTTATCTCTGGCTGTTTCTAAAAAGAGGCTGCACTCTGTCACCTCTCGAGGGTGGCTTAATTCAGGACTGTCAAACTCGATTTCACTGAGGGTCACATGAGAGTTGTGTTGGACCTCGGGGTGCTGGGGGTGTGTGGCCAGCTTGACGTCACTCATCGAAGCTCCGTTTTCGTCTGCAACAGCCTCCTGGAGCCCTCTGCCAGTGGAAAATGGAGCGGCCTTCCTGGGCTCTGTTTTCGCTGGCAGAGGGCTCCAGGAGGCCATCATGGCCAAAAACGGAGCTCCATTTTTGCTGGCAAAGGTACCGCTAGCTGGTCCTTTGTTGTTTCCAGGGCGGGCCCTCCGGCCAGATCTAAGCACCCTGTAGGCCAGATCCGCCCCACAGGCCTTGAGTTTGACACTCCTGGCTTAACTGATTTTCTTCCACAATTGTTGAAGTTTGGAATAGACGACTCTTGTGGCTCTTCCCCACTCCACAATTCTACAATTATGGGACCTCTAACAAAGTAAGCAGAGCAAAAGTGATCAGGCAGGATCCTTTTGACAGGGACACGCAGAGGGAAATATGATGGAAATTGCAGGCGGACTGCACTCAGGGACATCATGCCCCATGTTTGAAAGTGCTCCCGCTGTTGCACTCTTGGTTTCCATCTTCAGTGTCTGGCTATCAGATCCTCTACAGTCTTGGATTTCAGCTGTTGTTATAGAATAGCAGGTCGGCATGTCACAAAGCCTCCATTATTCACAAACCTATCTTGGGAGGAGGTTGTGCACCCCAGGGGAGAGGAGGAGTGATGGCTGTTGTCATTCATGAATTGTTAGAGCCTTTCAAAGGCTTCTCTTAGCAGATAACCAGATGTGAGGTGCTCTGGCTGAAGGGAAGAGTTGGGATGGCTGCCGGGGTACCAGTCTCCTTGCTGCCCAGCAGCATTCTGTGGCTGGGCTAGTAGTAGAAGACTCCCCACATCAACAGATAATCCTTGACTTACAACCATTCATTTAATGAGCAATTTGAAGTTATGACAGTGCTGAAAAAAGCCTGGTCCTCGCACTTATGACTGGTCCCACACTTATGACTTTTGCACCACCACTCCCACGGTCACATGATCGCAACATGGGTGCTTGGCAACCAGCTTGCATTTAAGACCGGTGGCAGTGTTCTGCAGTCACGCAATCACAATTTTCAATTTTTTTTCTGCCAGTTCTCAGCTTCAAACGCCCATTTGAAAGAATGGGTTCTCACTTGCGATTGACGTGTTCAAATATTTCACAACTTAACAACCACGGATTTGTTTAATAACTGGCGACTCCCTTAATGACTGTCGTAAAAATGGTCATAAAATCAGGCCCGACTCAACTTACAATTTAAGACAGATATTCTGATCCCAATTGTAACTGTTAAGTCGACCTGCTTCTGAATTTCCTTGGTAACCAAGGTAACCATCAAAGTATCTCGAGTCGTTGATGGCCTGAGATAGGCCCTTCCACGTTGCTGCCTGCAATCTAGCTGTGGCCTCCAGTAAGCACATGCATGCACAATTGATACACAGTGACACAACACAAATGTGTATCCTGATCTTTCACAGAGAACTGGGGTTTGGATTCTCCTTCACGGCAAACATAGCTGGAATACTCATTTTGGTGCATTTCCCAATCTCCTCCCCATTGTGTCTTTTTTTCCCTGGGAAGAGAAAGAAGGGAAACCAAAGCCACTGGTCTTGTCATGGATGCCCTTATCTTCCCCAGAGGGTCCTGAGGAGGCCAAACTCAGCTCCCTGGCTTGCTTTTTTTTTCAGAGCTCAGGCAGGCAATGATATGCGAACCGTCATATCCTCGATGCAGGGAAAAGACAGACTGGCTGTACAACATGGTTCCCTATTACCTCTTCTCCCCATAGGACATATTTATTTATTATATTTTGATCCCTCTTTTATTATTGTTATAAATAACTCAAGGCAGCAAACATATCTAATACCCCTTCCTCTTCCTATTTTTCTCCACAACAACCACCCTGTGAGGTAGGTTGGGCTGAGGGTGTCTGGCCCAAGATCACTTAACTGGCTTTCATGCTAAGGTGGGACTGAAACTCATAGTCTCCTGGTGATTGGTCCAAAGTCACCCAATTGATTCTCATACCTAAGGCGGGACCGGAACTCACAGACTCATAGTGATTGGCCCCAAGCCACCCAAACTGACTTTCATGCCTAGATGGGACTAGAACTAAGTTTTCTAGCTGTTTAGACTAGGATCTTTAGGCTACCACATGAAATTGGCTCTCACATCTGCCCACTTACAGCTCTTCCAGTTCCTTTCCCTTGGCTGTGAATGTGTATTTGTCATATAATACATGTGGGTATATGCAGAATTTTGTATTTATGTATTTATTTTGTCATGTTTATCTAGTATATATTGGAGATGGTAACCCTTTGAAAGCTGCATGCAACGAAATTTTAGTGTATTCCGATTAGTGTACATTCAAAATGACAAAGTTTTTCTATTCTCTATTTGTGAATGGAATGATGGTTCTTCTATGTCGATAGCTCCTGGGCCTTTAATCAATACTTTGCCAGTAATTTGCTTAACATCGGGTTAGGAAATTTGAGTTGATAAAACCCCAAACCTACCGTGAGTTCTTCTAAGTTGGCAGGTAAGAGTTCTGGTTTTGGTGGCAAAGGGGAGATTGGGGTGGCCGGAGAAGGAAGAGGGAGCGTTGGAGGCCCACTTGTGGGAGCCGGAGTCCCAGGGAAATTCAAAAGTTGTTCTGGAGCATTGCTGGGTTAAAGAGAGAGAGAGAAAGACAGAAGCAGAGAAAGGAAATAAACAAGTGTCTATTGCTTGTGGACTGTTTTGCCTCAGGCTATAAGAACAAAATGGTATTAGTCCACCTAACAGATGTCTAAATTTGTTGAAAGTTGGGCAGCATGCAGGTTAAACTGATTTATTATTATTATTATTTGGGGTAGCATAAACTGGAAGCCGTAGGTTTAAATTTCCACTTAGTAAAGAAACCGAAAGGCTGTTTTTAAACCAATCAGTAAGTGGCTCCCCACCAAAGTCCCTCACAAGATTATTGAGAAGAACAAATGCGGACAAAGGGAGCCATCCATTCTTGCCAAGGTTGTTTGAAGGAGGAATAAAAGACGGTTCTGTAAAGACAAATAAAACAATTCACCAAACCAGCTCTAAGCCAGCCTTCAACAGTTCTTAAGACAGAGCAGAAACTTCCTAACATTAAGGATAGATGTGACGCCCCAGCTGAAAAACTCCAGAATAAGGAGTGAAGGATAAGACTTCAGCAAAATGAAATATTGTATTACATGTGTCCAAATGTGAAGAGAATTTTATTACAATACATACTGTATACAAGTAGACCTTGGTCTATAACCTTTTGTATAACCACAGTTTGGAATTACAACAGCATTGGAAATGGTGCTTTATGGTCTGTAAAGCACTCCCTGGCCACCACTACAAAATCTTGCAACACCATCATTGTGGTCACGTGATCACAATCTGGATGCTTGGCAATCAGCAATGGGTTTCACATTATGTTACTACCGGTTCGTCACTTGCGCACACGCTCACTTCGTGCACGCGCACCCGATTTGCGGGTGTGCCTACCTTCCATGCATGCTCCCAGCCTTCTGTGCATGCTCCTGGCCTAAAAAACGTACCTCAATAGGATGGCATAGACCCGGGGAGGATGAGAGGCTCACCCGCGATTTCCGTTACCTGTTCGGGCAAATCGGTCCGAAACGGCTGAATACCACTCTGTTGGCAGCCTGTTGCAATCTGGATGCTTAGCAACATACGGCTGGTTGCCAAACGTCCTGCGATCATGTGATTACCATTTCCAATCTTCTCTGCCAGCTTCCCCAGAAAGTCAACTGGAGAAGCTGGCAGGGAAGTTTGCAAATTCAAGAGCACTCCACCTCATCCCCAGGGGTTGGTTGAAAAACAGCTGCCTTCCAAGGGCAGCTGAATTCCTTCAGTGAGGGGCACATGAAGTAGATTTTGTAACTTGTGAACTAACATAGATACTTTGTATTTTAATTTGACTTATTTTCTATGTTCAGGTTCATTACAGACTGGAATGTAGGAAAACCTTTATCCTATGGTTGTATGGATTGATTAGATAGCTTTTAACATTCCTAAATTGAAAAGATAATTTACAGAAGGATGTCTGGAGACTATCTCCTGATAAGAAAAAAATCTCTTAGTGTCAACTGGCATCTGGTTATCTAACTTCTAACAAGCTTTGTAGTTGATTTACTGTGCAAGGAGGGGGGTTACTCTTATCTTGACTAACTAGCTTTCCTGTTTCATTTTTCTTTGTTGTGTTAACTATAAAAACAAATGTTAAGGTGGGTCTTCAGGTTCTTTTTTAGTTCTTCCTAGAATTGGTGGATAGGTATTCAGGTTATGCTAATCACAATTAAGTCTCATTGCAATTATTGGGACTTGTGTGAATTCACCATGACTAATTTCAGCAGATGCTTCTCTTGAGTAACTTAACTAATTCTGAATTCTGGTACTTAATAAAAATGGTCAGTTAATTTAACACTGCTTTTTGCACTTCTGGGGCATCTTTCCCCAAAGCCAAAAAGTCAAAGAAATAAAAATAGCGGTATGTTCCTTTCTTAATTGGAAAGCAACACACACTTTAATCTTAATTGGAGAGCAATTCCTTGAAGTAGAGAATAAGTGGTGAGTCTCTGGAGGATCTTAGCAAAAGAAATATACATGTTTTAGCAGCACCCAACAGCAAGCTGCGCCATGAATCAAGAGTGAGCCCATGGCAAACGGGGCACTATCTGCAAGACGGCAAGCATGGTCAAAAAAGTCAAGATATGTACTGATAATAATTACACAGTAATTTGGCCAGCCTCTTTATTTCTTTATTTTGTATAGCTGCCCATCTCAAACAGAGACCCTGCGCAGCACACAATCATAAAACACTTTACCAGTTAACCATGATATAAAAAGAAAAATTAAAAGGAAAAATTAAAGACAAAAAAAAAGGCCTCAACTTATAACCATTCATTTAGCGACTGTTCAAAGTTACAACAGCATCAAAAATAGTGACTTACAACTAGTGGTGAAATCCAATTTTTTTTAATACCGCTTCTGTGGGTGTGGCTTGGTGGGCATGGCAGGTGAAGGATACTGCAAAATCTCCATTCCCTCCCCACTCCTGAGGGAAGGATATTGCAAAATCTCCATTCCCATCCCACTCTGGGGCCAGCCAGAGGTGGTATTTGCCGGTTCTCTGAACTAATCAACATTTCCGCTAAAGGTTCTCTGAACTGCTCAAAATTTCCGCTACCGGTTCTCCAGAACCTGCTGGATTTCACTCCCTGCTTACAACGGGTCCTTGCACTTATGGCTATCGCAACATCCTCTTGGTCACGTGATCCAAATTCAGGCATTTGGGCAACTGGCATCTATTTACGACAGTTGCCATGTTCTGGGATCCAGGGATCACCATTTGCAACCTTTCCAGCCAGCTTCCGACAAGCAAATTCAATGGGGGAAGCCAGGTGTGGATTCACTTAATGACTGCAGTGATTTGCTTAACAACTGCGGCCACAGAGGTCATAAAATAGGGTGTGACTCAGTGAACCTTGCTCAGCACAGAAATTCTGGTCCCAATTGTGGCATAAATTGAGGACTACCTGTAAGCCGCCAAGAAATACCGTGTTTTCTTGAAAATAAGACCCTGTCTTATATTTTTTGAACCCTGAAATAAGCGCTTGGCCTTATTGCCATGTGCTCAAAAGCCCGATTGGGCGTATTATCAGGGGATGTCTTATTTTGGGGGAAACAGGGTATATAATCTAAAGATGTTGACCCAGCCAGGTTAAGGGCCCTCTCACCCGCTCAGAGCACATAACTATGTCTTCTGAAAGGCCAACAAGGGGAGATCCTAATTTCAGGAGGAAAAAATATGCCAGAGGGCAGGCACGAGGTCAGAAAAGGAATGTCTCCTCTCCACTTTTTGGATCGCCCTTGCAGATGAACCTGTTTGTAAACCATACCTGTGGAATTCTCAGGGCAAAGCGAAGACTTACCTGGCAGGAACGGCGTGGAGAGCCTGAACGCAGAAGGTTGCTGGGGAAGTGGGCATGGGTTGCTGCTGCTGATTCAAGATCTGGAGCTGCAGAAAAACCTGCTGTTGCTGCAGGAGGTGAGCGTAGGCGGCGTCCATGGGCAAGGGAGCCTGCTCCCCCTTCTGATCGGGAGGCATGTACTGGTGGTACTTCAGCTTCTTGACTTTGGGCCGGGGCTCCTTGGCCTTTTTGGGTCGAGGTGCCTTTCTAGCCTCAGGAACTTTGTGTAAGGCCTAGAGGGCGGGATTGAAAAAGGAAGGAAGGAAAGGAAGGAAAGTGGCTCAGGATGTCTGTGGACCAGAGCAGGAAGAGAATTTAGAGTTTCTCAGCTGTGATACCTTTAAGGTGTGCGGACTTAAACTCCCAGAATTCCCTTTGCTGGCTGGGGAATTCTGGGAGTTGAAGTCCACACACCTTAAAGGTATCCCCGTTGAGAAACACTGGTCTAGATGAAGGGTAGAAATTACATCTTTTTTAATGTATAATACTTAATAGGTTTGTCTTTATGCCTTCTGTGCTTTTCTTGCTGGGGTTGCGAAGCTTCGATAATGTCCTTGCTTTCCCTTTTCTAACCTTTTGGCTCCCTAATAATGAAGCCACTCCCACTCCATCCATTTAATTGCCCTGATCTCTTTCGGTCATAAGTCAAGGACTATCTATACTGAAGATAACTCAGGCACAACTTTCCTGAGGCCCAGCATTGTCAAGTAGGCTTCTCCTTGTATCATAAAGTAGTAACCTCTCTGGTACATACCTACTACTTAGTGAAATTGGAGATAATGAGAAAATAAATTTGGGAAAATTTGACTCGATTAGTGTTTAAAATTAAGAAGAATGCCAGGGGCATTCTTAGAGCATTTACAATATTGTAACAGCACATTTGGATGAGTTTCAATTTTTTAATATGTGGATTTCTCCATTGGCTTCCCTGAGTGTGGAAAGCCGGGGTATACTTTGAAATAAATAAATAATACACATGCCTGATGCAAACAGGCAAACTTTAGCAAACTAAGTCTCAGCATCTCTCCTTGACTGCCCTTGCATACCGGGGGGAGGCTTCAGATGCTGAATGTGTGACTCTTGTGCAGCAGCAGGACTGAGAGGAGGGAAGGAGAAGGAAAGATAACAACTTCCTAGCAGGAGTGTGAATCCTGAGGCACCCCAGATGTTGTTTTCATCCTCCCTGAAAATTGATCATGCTGCTTGGAATTGCCGGGAACGGTAGCCCAGCAGTATCTATGACTTATTCAGTAAACTACAATTTTTACAAAATGGAAGGGAGAATTCAGGACAAAACTGGCCTATAAAGGCTGGAGAAATTTTACCGTAGTTAATATAGTGTTTTGCAATTTGGAATGAACACCTGGTTACCTTTTATTTTCTGACTACATTCAGCTGACAAGACAGGGAAGTTAGGGCAAAATCAGCACGAAATCCTCTCCTCTCCTTAACTCTCCTCACTCCTCTCTCCCTTCTTCCTTTCCTTTCCTTTCCTTTCCTTTCCTTTCCTTTCCTTTCCTTTCCTTTCCTTTCCTTTCCTTTCCTTTCCTTTCCTTTCCTTTCCTTTCCTTTCCTTTCCTTTCCTTTCCTTTCCTTTCCTTTCCTTTCCTTTCCTT